>PVIY010054468.1:0-14207 GCA_004026745.1 Myrmecophaga tridactyla
TCTGCATGAACTCCACAGGAGGGACTGAAGAAGCAGTGAAAGAATCTCTCTTCTTCCTTACAAGTCTTCAGCTGATTGGATAATCTTGTTGTGGGAGACACGCCTTAGTTGATCACAGATGTCATCAGTCACAGATGCAGTCAACTAACTAATGATTTAATACACCAGTCTTCCTGTTTATCAGCCAGCCATGAAATATCCTTGCAGCAATGGTCAGGCCAGTGCTTGCCTGACCAGACAACTGGGCATCATCATTTGGGCAAGTTGGCACCCCAACCTAATCATCACCATTTCCCACCCCCTGGGAATTTAAGCGTGCTCCGAGACCTGGGCTAATTCCCCATGGTCAGGCACCTGATCTTTCTCACCAGGGACTCCAAGCTGTGGAGCTTCCCTGGCTGGGCCTGGCAGGAGAGGTGGAGGACATGCAAATGAGAGAGTGCCCCACGGGAAGGAGTGACCCTTCTGGGCTGCAGCCAGTTGTTGCCAGTGGGGAGTTCAACCCAGAACCCAGAGTTTTAGAATTTAGATTTGTCAAAAGAAGCTAGGAGTCCAGGTTTTATGTGAAGTTGCCTAATTTTTCTCAAATTTTGGCCCAGATTGTTTTTTTTTTTTTTTTTTTTTTTGCAGAACGCTTTAGAAGCTAAAGGTCTCTGCTTTCCCTTACAAACTTCCTTTCCGTTGTCTCTCCCTCTCCTCCCCAGTTTGGACTCTTTTCACCTCTCATGCCACCTACCTGTCTGTCTCTTCTTTCTACCTGACTGTAAGCTCCTTGAGCCACTCAAATACTTAACTCAGAAGTCTAAGTCTCTCGAGCAGTCCAAGACAGGGCCCACAGGTTTTCAGCCTTCACTTACTAATTGAGTCAATGCCTGCACATATATTGGCTTCCAGGGAAAAGGCCTTGGGTACAGTTGACAACAGGAGCTTGTGAGAGAGTGTGTGGCAAGGGGTGGAGTCCTGGACTTCAGGTAGGTCGTGGCTGCAGGAAAGAGAGGTGGTGTGCTTGCAAGAACAGTTAGAGTGAGGGGTTGAGGACAAACCCTGCTGCGGGTGGGGGGAATGCCTGAATCCTTTGCAGGAGTGAGGGGTGGTCTCAGGGACTAAGGGAAGGACTGTCACCTCGTAGAATCCCCAAACTGGGGTCTCAAGCTCATCTGGCCCAGGACTCTCACTGGAAACATCGTGAGGCCCCGAGAGGGGAGGTGAGCTTACCCAACGCCCCAGAACAGGACTGTAGCAGAACAGGGCTGGAAATCCAGGTCTTTCAAGCTCAGTGTGCTCTCTGCCTCTGCAGCCTCTCAATAAACCTTCGCCGTCCCCACCCCCACTCTTCTTTGCTGACAGTCTGTATAAGATCAGTGGACAGCTGAAATGAGGGTGCAGTGTGGGGCCTGAGCCCTGCTTCCCAAGCAGAGCAGAGAGAAGGTGCAGGGTGGGGCTGGGAACCCTGGTGAGCAGGCCTGAGTTGTGGCATGTGGGGCAGGAGAGGGGAGGAGATGCTGAAAGGAGGTGGTGGTGGGGGAGCCCACAGGCTCTACCTTTCTCTCCCCTGCTTGAAAGTGCATGAGCAAGCAAGCATATGAAAATGTTTGAGATGGAAAATAAACTCAAATCTCCCTCCCAGTGGGGCTGCCCATCCATCACCACCACAGACTCACACCTCCCCAACAGCTCTTAGCCAAAAGAGAACTAAACAGCTTCCACTCTGACAAAGGAGGCTGTGGTAAACAGAATAATGGCTCCCTAAAGATGTCCACACCCTAACCCCTGGAACCGGTGAAAAAAATTATAGGTTACCTAGCAAAGGGGGATTCAGTTGCAGTCCAATTAAGATTGCTGACTTTAAAATAGGGAGATTATTCCGAATTATCTGGTTGGACCCAATGTCGTCACAAGGGTCCTTGAAAGTGAAAGAGGAGGTCAGAGTGATGCAATGTTGGAAAGACTTGCTGGGTTTGAAGATGGAGGAAAGGGTCCATGAGCCAAGAAATGTAGACCTCTAATAGCTGGAGAAGGCAAGGAAACATTCTCTCCTGGAGCCTTCAGAAGGGAAAGCAGCAGTGCCAATACCTTGATGTTAGCCCAGTGAGACCTGTGTCAGACTACGGAAGTATAAGGAAATAAATTTGTGTTGTTTGAGCCACTGAGTTTATGGTAATTTGTTACAGCAGCCAAACGGAACTAATGCACAGCCCAAAGGGGTGACATGCTCTTCTTGTAACATGCTTCATACATTCACACTTCTGTGCCTCTGCTCAGGCTGCTCCTTCTGCCAGCTCTGTGCTCTCCTCTTCTCAGATGGAGAAATTCTCATCTCTTAAGCTCCATTCAAATGTCATCCCCTCTGTAAAGTTTATTGTAACTCTCCCTTGCCTCCACCCAGACATGAAGTCGTCCCTTCCCAGATGCATCCACACAGCTTTGTTTCCATCATATGGCATCTAACACATGGGGCCACTGGTTTGTGTGCCCCCTCCTTGTGCTGGGAGCTCCCCTAAGGCTCCAGCTGTATTTTATAGCCCTGCATCCCACCCTCAGTAGAGTGCCTGCCAACACAGCACACTTGCTAAATGGAGGAACGATTGAATGATAGACAAATGAATGAATAGAATGGACGGCCTCTGAGTAGAAAAGTCAACAAGTTTTTTTATTGAACTTCTTTTATATAAAAAGAGACTCAGGCCTGTATTCAAACCAAAACAATCACCTAAAAGAATCAGAGAACAATGAAGTGGATGGTTGGAAGATATACTAGGCTTAGGGACAGACATGAAGCCTGGCTAGAGTGGAGAGACTCCCCAGGAAGTTGCAAGGGTTGGGGTTTGTGGTAGAAATTACCCCAACCTGTGTTTAGTTCTGAATGGCCCCATGACTTCCTTGAGACCCTGACGTGGTAGCCTGCTGACAGTCCCCTGCCAGGTCCCCGCTGCTTTCCTTCCAACCTGCAGCCCAGGGGAGAGCTGGATCTGTGGGGGAGAACCAGACCCATTGCCTCCATGGGGTTGGACTGGGCTGCTGTGGGTGTGGACATTTCCCATGTGAGAGGGCAAGGCCAGGGCAGCCTGCAGAGCCGGCTTCTCTCTGGAGTGCATTTGTTGAGGGCCTGCCTCTCCCAGCCACTGGGGCCAGTTTATAGGGTGGGGCATTGGAGGCAGGAACAAGTTTCTGGGAAGGAATGCTCCCTTCATTCACCGACTGGCAGACAGAGCCCAGGGGTTCTGACTGTTACCCGCTGGCCCCGAGACTGCCCAAGATTTCCTCTGGCTTCTAAGTACCTTGAGGGTGTGGCTTTATTATAACCACTAGGAGCTGCATGGGGCTGGTGGTTCTGGACCTCTCTGGAGCCACAGATTCCACTAGAAGGTTGATGAAAGCCAAGGTCCCCGTCCTCAGGGACACATCTACACACACGTGCACACATATCTACACACGTGAGAACAGTGTCCATGCTCAGCGAGGCCTGTTAGAATAAACTGTGGGACCTTTCTAGATAGCTGGCTACCTTGGTTTCCCCAAACTCCAGCCCCTTTGCCTCAGTTGCTGTATACATGGAGAGGCCCACAGACATACCATCATGTTTGTGAGACTCTAGATGAAAAAAAAAAAGAATCCACAGCTTTCCATAATCAGGACAGGTAACCTGCACTATTAGCACCCTTCTTCAAACTTTTTTTCAGTAATGAAAATATTCTACAGTTGAGTGTGGTGAAATATGGACAATCGTGTGAGGGTACTGTGAACCATGGATTGTATGATATGTGAATACATATCAATAAAACTGCTGGAAAAATGTGGTATATACATATGATGGACTATTATTCAGCAGTAAGAAGGAATGAAGTCCTGAAGTAACAACATAGATGAGCCTTGAGGACATTATGTTATTTTTTTCTTCAAATTTTTTTGATTGTGACTTTCAGTAAGAAATACCTTTTATATCATAACCCAGAACACATATGTATTCATGCATAACATGCATAACATACAAAACTATTACACAGCAACATTTATCTTTACGTGATATACTCTGATATTTCCTGTTTTATTATTTTCGTTACTAATCCTTTTATCAATACTAAACATGACCCACTAAACTGATTTCATGACCTACTGGCAGAATGGAGAACTCTGCATTCATGGAAACAACGTTGTCAACATTAATTAATAGTGAGCTCCTGGATGTTGTTGTTTGTGGCTTTGCTAAGGGGGGCATTGGACCCCATTTGCAGTGAGACTCGTATTCAGGTGCGAGCCATTTGGCCGAGGAGTGGCCCTAACTGCGCACAGCCTGCTGTGCCCGTGGTGAGAGGCCTGTTAGAGGTGAGCGCTCAAGTTCCCACTGACAGTTAGAAACCTTCAGCTTAATCTCGACTTTGCAGGCGCTTGCCGAGTGACCACAGATAAATAATTTCCCATCTAGAGTCCTCATCTATAAAATAGGAAGAGGGGTGGGTCTGTGCTTCTCAGAGTAGGAGGGTTTTTGCAATAGCAGGATGTGCATTATTTATATTTGCGGGATTTATTTTTTTTTTCTGGAAGATTTGGCAAAAATACCTTTTTTTAATTAAAACGAACATAACTAAGCTGTGGAGCAGACTACAAAATTCTTATCTTTTAAAAAATAGTGGTAACATAGGTAACATAAAATTTGCCATTTTAGCCATTTTAACTGCCCAATTCAGTGGCATTAATTACATTTACAGTGTTGTGCTACCAATACCATCCCTTACCAAAACTCAGAAACTCTGAATCCACTAACCAATAAATCCCTATCAACCCCCTCCCCAGCCCCTTTTAACCTGTATTCTGCTTTCTGATTCTATGAATTTGTTCATTCTAGATATCGTTCCCCTTTCCAGAAATCTCACTGGCTCCTCCAAAACCTGAAATCTCTCATCTAGTTGCTTCTTTGAGTCAATTGTATGTCCTTTTATCCGAAAGGCTGTCCATGACATTCATTGGCATCCCAGTGGTGATTTGGACTGGAGGACATCTCTGGGAGCTTCCTAATCTCATTTCTGTTATTCTAAAGGCAAGCATGGGAGAAATTCCCTACCAAACAACAGATTTTGCCCTTACTGCATGCCCAGCTATAAGTTAAATGTTTTGTTTTCCAAAATGATATTTTTCAGAAAACAGGAGCTGGCATTATAGATGGGTCCATCCAACATTGTTTGTATTAAGGGTCACTCCCTTCCTTTTTTGTTGAACAGCAGGGTGTTTGGAGAAGACCCGGTAACCTGAAATTCTCCTAATCAATGCTTGCTTGGGATACCTCAAAAGGCCTGGACCCGATCAATTAAAAAAAGAGAGAGAGAGAGATGAAAACTGCAAATTGAGATTTATTTCCAGGGATATGGTCTCCCCGTTGCAAGTATTGGTTTAGTTATAAAAGACCTTTAATCATCCTTTTAAATGCAGAACAGTAAATATGGAGAGAGAAGCCCTTGCAACTGACCTAAGCCAATGCTTATTCCCAATGACTGGATTCATCAAATCCAATATATACTTAAAAAAAAAAAAACATTTTAACAGTCCTGCAGTTAGTCCCTCAAGGTTTATACATTTTTAAAGATCCTTTCAATTGGGAGAAAAGTCCATCAGCTTATATTCGGTCAGTTTCTGCGAGGGGAAGGACAACACTCCACACCAGTTCATATATCACTAATTATACTCATTTCACCCAGAAACATCATTCATCGTGCTAATTAGCAAACCCCAACAGAAGCAGAGCTGTGCCCTCTGGAGCGTGAGTTTATGGTTAGCCTTTCAGATGAACCACCCCAGGGGTTGAGGCTAAAACTACCATTTGTGCATCCCACCGACCACGTGGAGTACTTGAAGGCACACTGCAGCCAGTGTAATAATACCAAGTGTATACTTGTGACGTGGGAAAAAATGTCAGCAACAGCATTAAACACAGCCTCAGAAAGTACCGACTTCAAGCAGCTTGGATAGAAGTGGAAATGCTTTTCGCTTTACGCTATGTTGGGTGACTCAAAAAAAGTGGCTGGCGGTTATGAGGAAGATGCTGTTGTCAAGGTGCTTATGGAGTATTTGCATACCCTTTTATGAAATGTGAGGAGAAGACAGTATTTTAAAATTATTAAGGTGGATCTGGTAAGGGTTTCTAAGTATGCATGTATAACTAAATTAATAAATTAACATTATAAAGAGACTGATTCATTTGTATCCCTCAAGGTTTATACATTTTTAAAGATCCTTTCAATTGGGAGAATAGTCCATCAGCTTATATTCGGTCAGTTTCTGCGAACACCTTATCTGGCGGGTTGTAAGGGCTGTGATGGTGTCTTTCGAGGCCTGACGTGCGCAGTGGATAGACCATAGGTTACTGGGAAGGGAACCTCCAAGAGTCTGGATGGAGGCCAAGTCTGAGAGGGAGGAGGGAGCCAAGTGCAGATCTCACCTCTTCTTAGTTTTAATTGGACTTAAATCAGAGGCCTGGCTTGACATCTATCTCTTGATAGAGGTTTTGTTGTTATGGTTTGCCTTTTTTTTAATAAAAAGCTATTTCAGGAAATCTCAGCAGGACCTTGAGAGTGTATTACAGCCTATTTACACTTTTTAGTTGTTTAAGAAATATGTTTAAGCTGTGGAAATCTCCTTTAGATGAAATCTTTTATGGAACACGGATGTACTGTTAAAATACTAGCAAAGCTGCACTTTGTGTTTAGATTTGGGAACTGTGTTGCTTTGAAACTGTTGTGTACCCCAGAAAAGCCATGTTCTTCAATCCTGATTCAGTATTGCTGGGTGGGATCTTTTTTTAAATATTTTTATTGATAAAACAACATACAAACATACAAATATTCTTAACATACAAACATTCCATACGTGGTGTACAATCAGTGGCTCACAATATCACATAGTTGTGTATTCATCACTGTGGTCATTTTCTTGAACATTTGCATCACTCCAGAAAAAGAAATAAAAAGTAAAAAGAAAAAAACTCATGCATGCCATACCCCTAACCCCTCCCTCTCATTGATCCCTAGTATTTCCATGTACCCAATTTATTTTAACCTTTGTTCCCCCCATTTGTTTATTTTTTTATCCATATTTTTTATTCATTTGTCCATACACTAGATAAAAGGAGCATCAGACACAAGGTTTTCACAATCTGGGTGGGATGTTTTTGATTAAGTTGTTTCCATGGAGATGTGACCCACCTAATTGTGGGTGGTAACTTTTGATTAGGTGGTTTCCATGGAGCTGTGTCTCCACTTATTCAAGGTGGGGTTGCTTACTAGAGTCTTTTAAGAGGGAACTATTTTGGAAAAAGCTTCAGAGCTGACACAGACAACCTTTGGAGATACAGAAGGAAAATGTCCCCGGAGAAGCCTTATTAAGCAAGAAGCTGGGAGAGAAGGCTGGCATTCATTGCCATATGCCTTCCCAGCTGACAGAGGTGTCTGGACCCATTGGCTTTCCTTGAGTCAAGGTATCCTGGATGCTTAGTTTGGATATTTTTATAGCTTTAGGACTGTAAACTTGCAACTTAATAATTTCCCTTTAAAAAATCCAATCCATTTCTGGTATATTGCGTTCTGGTAGCTTTAGAAAACCCAGACAGGAACTCTTACAAGCTCTTTTGTTTTATTCACACTTACTTTTAGACCTTTGCAAAAAGAGACAGCAAATCAAGTTGCTCTTTGAAATCCCGGAAATTGCACTACAGATTTTCTAGTGTTGGTGAAATTAAGAACTTGGTTTGTGATGTGAAGAGGCTCTGAAGACCAATGGGTTCATTTCGGGTTCAGTAATATCTGGCATATCATCATGCTTTATGACTTTTCACGCTCATCTATGGATGTTTCATATTTCCTGACTACATAAAGGTTTACATTTTAGATATAAAATAACGTCTTAGCAGGAGAGCCCTTGTTTGTTTGAACGGCGAGGAAACATAACCTAATCGAGGAAACATTTTTGAAAGAGCAGAGACAAATTGCTTTTACCTGAGTTTGCATCACCTGATGAGTTAGCAAAGACGTTCATTGCTTAGCATCTAGATTATAAACAAGGTGGGAAATATTCCGTATCGTATATCTTCTCTCAGTAGCAAAGAGAAACTATATCCAAGTGCTTTGTGCTAAGACTTTATTCCCTCCAATCATAGTCAATTCTCATCTTAGAATTCTCTTATGTTTTTCTCAAAAGAGAGCTTCTATTATTACGTTCCTACTATAAGTCAGAAAAATGTGAACATTTTCTGGTTGAAATAGGGTGGAACTTAGCCAAGCCCGTTTCTCCTAGCCCCAGGCACAACTCCTGTCTCCAATAAAGGGCACTTGGGGCATGACCTGGGCACCAAAGAGGATAGTTTCAAAATCTCCAATCTCTGGTGTCCCCGCAAGACGGCCTGTGATCCTCAACTCAAGTGGCCCCAACCCTACGAAGCATCACATCCCCCACCTCTTTCCTTCAGGCAAACCAGAAATCAAATCCCAGTCCTTCCAGCTGCTTACTAACTGTGTGCTTTGGGGAAAGTCTCTTAATATTTCAACATCTCAGTTTTTCTGTGTGTAAAAGAGAAAATTAATTTTCCTATCTGGCAATTAATAATAAGAGCAAGTACTTGTTAAACGCTTACTTTATGCACGCCCTTTCCATGGATGGTTGTTTAATCATACAAACAACCCTATGAGGAAAGTGCTCCTGTTATTTCCATTTTATAGATGGGGAAACTGAGGCACAGAGCATTAAGTAACTTTCCTAGGGTTGCACAGGAAATAGCACATCAGCCTTTGAACTCAGGGGGCTTGTATGCAACACCCTTCCTTCCTCAGCTGGCAGTGGGGTGGATGAAAGGATGATGTGGGGACTGTGTGAATTTCCCTCTTTCTCGGGATGACCTCTGCTGTTCAGTTGTGGGCATATCAGTCCCTATTTTTCTTTATAAATTTCTTGGATAGGATTTAACAAACGAGTATGACTGCTGAATCAGTATATTGATATTTCTTTTGGTCTTCAATGGCTTAGAGCAGCTAGAAGAAAAAAATAAAACATCGCGGCACTGTAACCCATAACAAACTTTAGAATCTGTTCTGTAACTACTTGCTAAAGCATACTTGGAAATTTATTGCTTTTTTGTTTATATGTTATATTTCACAATAAAAAAATGTTAAAAAAATTTCTTGGTGACAAGGATCATTCTATTCATTTTTTCCCCTGTGCAATGAAAGAATAGAATGGTCTAGAGGATCCCTACTTCTCTCCATTCTATGTGTCACAAACCTATCAGTGTTTTAGGATCAGTCATAAGCTGCTGCAGCTCACAGAGAATAGACAGCTATATAATGCGCCCCTCCCCTTATTCTTCACGTGATAAAAACACAGCAAACAGTGTTGAATGAAGAACCGAGTGACCCCCAGCGGCTGTGTCCCCGTCTCGTGTGCATGTGTTCATCTGGCCATGTCCTCGGTGCCGTGTGCTGTCACAACAGGGCCACAAGCTTGCGACAGAGCCAGGGAGACGCCGAGCTCCCAAGCGGGGAGGCCTGTGGAGACCCAGCCCTGCTTCCCGCTATTGTTGGAGGTTTTCTGCTGTGCCCTAGTTGCCCCTAACCCTGGGTCTTTGCCTCCTGGTCTTGCCACTAGGTGAATCAGCAGTGCTGGGCATGTAAAGAAGCTTGGTGATTTAGACATGGAAAGCTTTGGCATGAAAAAACAAGAAAAACAAGGGTGTACCATGGCCCCTTAGCAATATTTTTAAGAAACCTATTTAGGACAATGAATTATAAACAAATGGTGTTTTGCTACATAGGACCAGGCAATAACACATAGAATGTAAAGAACTATAATAGGAGCCAGAAATAAATTGCGAAAGCCAAACAAAATAAATGACTTCTAAGTTCAGAGCAAGAGCAGCCTTGCTTCATTTAACAAGCTGTTGCTGAAGGCCTGGGATGAGCCAGGCCCGCCCCTGGAGGGGCCTCCCCATGCGGGAGAGTGGCCAGACAGTTAGCTTTGACAGCAGGTGGAGTGTGGTTGGTGACCCAGGAGAAGTTCAGGCAACATCGTGGGGCCGTAAGAGGTGGGGAAAGATTGCTTGGGCCATGGGGAGAGCTCTCAGGAGGCGTAGGCTTCGGCCCAGCAGCAATGAGGGACAGGAGGTCTCCTTGACTGGGGTAGATTCTTAGCTCTGCCCTTTCTTTGGTAAACCCAGCTTGTACTTTGCTGCTTGGGTCTTTCCTGAGGCCTTTGGCTTTCTCTCATTTGCACTGCTCACAGCTGCTAAGCAATCTTAATCCTGCATTTAAGCAACCTTGTTACTTACTCCAAGTCCCTCTGTCCCCGAGTGCCTTGGGTTGCCTGTTCTGCTTCTTTTGTGTGTCTCAGGGCATCCGACTGCTGGTCAGCTGCGTCCAACTCTTTCAGTGAGTGGGAGCACAGGGCTTGGACCCCTTCTGCCCTCTGGGGGTGTTCAGACTTGTGACGTCTTGGCCCAGAGACAGCATGTGATGGAGAGGGGAGTGAGTAACCCCAGCTCCTCGCTCGCTGTGCAACCTTGGGAAAGACACCCCACCTCTCTCACCCACCATTTCCCCATGTGGGATATGAGGGGATTGGGGGGTCTCCAGAGCCCTTTCCAGCTCTAAAATCTTCTGATTGCCCATTTTATGATTTAATTACCTCCCTCCAGCACTCTTGGAGTTAATGACTCAGCCGCCTCTCAGTTTTGCTGCTGTTGTTTTTGAGGAAGGCCGATTATTTTGCCATCACAAGCGCGTGTATGTTCCTTAGTTAAACAATCTGATGATCTTGACCCAGCTGGAATTCCACTGAGACTGACGGGTATCTTCACTCCGTCCTCTTTCAGGAAGGCAGCTGGACAGCAGCTGGCTGGAGGCACCCCAGGCCATGTCTGAACATTGAGTGAGGTCTCAGGAGCGGGAGCAGCTCTCGCCCACCTGGGCTGTCCCCACTGACTTCAGAATGCTGAGCCTGAAGCTCCCGAGGCTGTTTGGCATAGAACAGGTGCCTCAGGTATGTGCTGTTTTCATCCCGGTGGTTGGGTCCCAGGGCTCGGCCTCTGCGTCATCCCCAACCAGTCTGCTCTGTACGGTTCACTCTCTCCCACACTCCTGCGGGTAAATCAGAGTCTCCTGTTTCCTTACCCACACCAAACCGGGAAGCAGAAGTGATCCCCCAAACTGTTTAAAATCTTCCCTGTGACATCTGTATTTTCTCCAGAAGCAAAGTCATTATTGAGATGAGAGATTTCTGCTCAAGAGATGAAGCCAGCAGCAACTGGCTGAGTAGGTTTTTGTTTTGTTTTGTTTTGTTTTTAGGAGTTCCAGTGGGTTCTTGAAAGCAGGCCTGGGGCAAAGCCCCTTCAGGGTGTGGGTTTGTAACTGATGTACCCCTTCCCTCCCTTGCAGGAAAACATTTTATTGTGACCCTATTTTGAAGTCCAATTTCCTTCCTTTTTGCCTGAAGAAGAGTGTTATTTCGGGGTGGGAAGTTTTATTTGGAGGATGTTATGGGGGGGAGGGGGTGGCACTTTCCACCCAGCTGATTGCCAAGCATTTATGTCTCTCCCCAGAAAAATAATTCCTAAATGAACTCAGCATCATGAATGGAAGATTAAGAAACAGCAAACTACCGAACTGTCTCCCTAAAAGCCTATAAAGCTAGGTAATTTGAGTAAGATGGCGTGGTGGAGGAAGGGCGGAACCCTAAAGGATGCAGGGCTGTTCAGGATGAGGCGAGGACAGCATCAGGTAACAGACAAATTTAAAACGAGGCTGCCAGTCTCTCTAAGCCCAGCTCTGCAAGTGAAATCATTGCCGTCCCCGCTACGTGGGACATGACATCCAGGGGTGAAAATCTCCCTGGCAATGTGGGAGATGACTCCCAGGATGAATCCAGACCTGGTACCATGGGATCAACAATTCTGTCCTGGCCAAATAGGGGGAAAGAAATGCAATTAATAAATTATCAGAGGCAGAGAGAATTCATATAGAGTCGAGAGGTTACTCTGGAGGTTGCTCTTATGCAAGCTTCAGGTAGACCTTGTTACCTATCATAACCTACCAACTCCCAACCAGGACTATTCCAGCCAATCCTAAAGAGCACCTAGGGCAATATAGAAGATTCCACAAGGATTCCAGGCACTAGAGTAACTTGCCAGAAACCTACAACCTCCAGATCGGTCCCTGGTTCAGATAAGTCCTGAAACCTAGTCCAGCCCCTCCAGAACATCAGATAGTTCCATCTCCCTGCCCCATATTGTGACAGACCCTTCCAATATGAAAAATTTAGAATTGCCATAGCCCAAACACCCCTAATGAGAGGTATGGAAAATCAAAGGTGAAGGTGGAATTATACATAGAAGACTTAACAAATGAATGTGAATGCTGAATCATTACATTGATATCTCTTTTAGTGTCCAGTATTTTAGAGCAGCTAGAAGTAAAAACCTAAACTTGTGAAATTGTAACCCATGTTAAAGTCTGAAATATGTTCTACAACTAATTGTGATGCTGTGGTTGGAAATTTATAGCTTTTTTGCATATATGTTATTGTTCACAAAAAAAGAAGGAAAAAAAGTTGATTGTCATGATAAAAAAGTATTTAAGCCCCCTAGCCTCCTATATTTTGGAGCAGCTAGAAGGGAAAATATGAGAGGATCATTTGATAGCCCATGACAAACTCTGGACCATTTTTTGAAGAATGTTTTGAAAACTATTGCTTTTTTATTTCTTTGCTTTGTATATATGTTATACTATACAATAAAAAAAAAGTTTAAAAAAACAAAAAATGAGCCCAAGTTCGTGGGACACTATTGAGCAGAGGGCCTGGCCATGTGCTTCCCTTCCTGGTGCGCTTTACTGGTTGATTGTGCCCACAGAATGTGCAAACTGTGATTCTCTGATTCATTCACTCATGAAATTTTTACTGAATGCCTATTATGTGCAAATTATCCCATGCTGGATACAGAGAAGAATTGCCATAGATTTATCCATAAGGGGCTCACATGTTGGCCAGGAAGATGTAAATGAGTGCACTAACAACTCTATTGTAAAGTGGGCTGGGGTGCATGTGTCCTAAAGGGAGAGATAGGTTTAGAGGAGGAGCTGATCACTTCCATTTTAGGGGAGGAAGAGATCCGGGAAGGTTTCATGGAAAAGGTGATCTTTAAGATGGGTTTTGAGAGGTGGATAGGAGTTGGAAGATAGGGATAGCATTGCAGGTGGAAGGCACAGCAGGAGCAAAAGCATGGAGATGGGAAGTCACGGGACAGGTGTGGAGATTTGTGGGGGTGGGGATTATGGATGTCTGCTTAGGTTTCCCAGGCTGCTTCTATCAGGGATGGGTTCAGAGTATGTGCCCAGGAGAGGTGTGGGGGAGGGAGAGCAGTTCAATAGGTACTTTGGATAAACTTTTGGGATTCTGAATGTATGGAGATTCTGAAAGTCAGGGTCAGACAACCCCTGGAGAGGCTATGGATGTATCTGTCCAACTTTTCATAAGTGAAGATGCTAAAAGGGTCCTTTTTAGTAAAATAGCGCCAACGTGATCTCTTGCATTCATCATTTGCTTCAAGCCTTCCTTGAGCTTCAGCATCTACTCTGGCTTCCCCAGCATGATGGCCAATGGCATGTGAATTAATGGAGGAAATACAGTGCCTTTGCCTGGAAGGGAGCTTTATTTAAGGATCTGGGGAGAAAGGCTTTTTTTTTATTATTAAAACAGACACAAGTATATTAAGGATAAAATGTATGATTTGTATGAACATTTAAAACAGGGAGACTATATAGAGATGTTAAGTTCTATGGGTTCTAACATTTGGTTTGCCTGGTGTCCGCGGGCAAGATACTTAATCCCTCTACCTTAGACTCTTCCTCTCTAAAATGGGGGTGATGATGATAGTTTCTGCTTCTTAGTATTGTTGTGAGGATCAAGTGAGATAATCCATGGTATGATAGTAGCAGAACATTGTGAATGTAATTAACAGCACCGAATCATATATTTGAATGGGTCTAAAAGGGGAAATTTTAGGTTATATATATGATACTAGAATAACATTTTTTAAAAGGCCAAAGAACTGTACAACATAGTAAACCCATATGATTATAATAATATCATTTCATTGATTGTAACAAAGGTACCACACTAATGGAAAGTGTTAATGTTAGGGAAAACTGTGTGTTTTGGGTGGGAGGGTGGAAATGGGA
>PVIY010054469.1:0-14205 GCA_004026745.1 Myrmecophaga tridactyla
GAACTGCCTGAAAATGTAGAGCTGTGTTCCAGTAGCCATGTTTCTTGATGATGATTGAACAATGATATAGCTTTCACAATGAGACTCTGTGAATGTGAAAACCTTGTGTCTGATGCTCCTTTTAGCTACTATACCAACAGAAGAGTAGAACATATGGAATAAAAATAAATAATAGGGGGAACAAATGTTAAAATAAATTCACTTTGAAATGCTAGTGGTAAATGAAAGCGAGAGGTAAGGGGTATGGTATGTATAATCTTTTTTTTCTCTATTATCGTTTTATTTCTTTTTCTGTTGTCTTTTTATTTCTTTCTCTAAATCGATGCAAATGTTCTAAGAAATGATGAATATGCAACTATGTGATAATATTAAGAATTACTGATTGTATATGTAGAATGGAATGATATCTTAATGTTTTTTTGTTAATTTTTTTAATTAATAAAAAAAGTTAAAAAAAAAAGACTCAATAAAATGCAAAAAAAAAAAAGGAAAAAACAAACAAAAAAATAGAGCTCCTCCCATAAGCAGCCCAAGGTGATCTCTGAAAATGGTTTGCTATTCACTTGACCTAGAAAACCTTATGAAACCACACAAATCAAGAGGTTCAATTGTATGTATTCACATTAAGAACACACAAGGTAGGCAGGCCACAGTGGCTCAGCAGGCAGAGTTCCTGCCTGCCATGCCGGAGACCTGGTTTCGATTCCTGGTGCCTGCCCATGCAAAAAATAAATAAATAAGAATACACAAGGCACTGCCCAGGCCGTGACGGGAATGCATTTTTGAAAAGCCACCAAGTATCTGGAGGATGCCACTTTACAGAAGCAGCATGTGCCACCCCGTCTTTGCAATGGGGATGTGGGTGGTTGCGCCCAGGCCAAACAATGGGACTGGATGCAAGGTCAGTGGCTCAAAAAAAGTGCTGAATGTTTTGCACAGGCTTTGAACTGCCGAGGGTCGTGCTGAGTTTAAGCGTTTTAGCTGTAGATTCTCTGGTTATTGAGGCCATCCGGGTGAGCCAAGCCCCTCAGAGGCACCCGGGGACTTACAGAGCTCAGGGTCGCATTCACTCATACACAAGCTCCCTTTGTACGCTGAGATGAGCCTGACTGAAAAAGAACGAAATTGTTCCTAAACCAGAAAAGGAGGTTGCACAGAAGAAAAGCTATCCCTGAAGAAACAAAAACTTAGGGCTCAGGTATAAATTCATCATAAAATAAATGCAAATTAAAATTCAAAAAAGAAAAATATAACGCTGTTGTGGGACTGTGCTGGGGTGCCCCTGAGGGGTCCCTACCACCCTTGAGTTACAGTGCCAGGGACACAGCAGTTCCCCCTGAGGGTTTGTCCCTTTCACCCCTTCTCGCTGCTCAGCTCACAATGAAAGCGCTTGTGAAAGGTCCATCCTCCCATCTGCTCAGAGAGTCCTTAGTGCTTCAGAAATAACAGTGAGGCCCCAGACTCCTTGGAAAACTTGCTTTTAAAAACTACTTCTCTAGCATTGCTTTGTGGAGACACCTTTATGAAAATATCAAAATGGATCTCTGAATGCGGCATTGAACACTTTGCATTTCGTGCTGTTAGGAGTGAGCAAATTACACCCTGCCCTCCCCTGTACATGACGTCGTGATGAATTCTGAGGACAACAATAGCTCACAACAACTCGTTTTCCTTTTATCTTCTTGGCTAGTTTGGAAAGATGGAGAGTAGGGTTTGGTAGGTTTTAGACCCCTTTTCCATAAAATGAGCATTATAATGCTTAACTTCCAGGGTTGTTGTAAGCCAGAATTTTTTTTTTATATTTTTATTGAGATATATCTTCACACAAATACAGTCCATCCAAAGTGTACAATCAATGGCTCACAATATCATCACATAGCTGTATATTCACCATCATGATCATCTTTAGAATATTTGCATCACTCCAGTAAAAGAAATACAAGGGAAAAATGCATACATCCCTTAATCCTCCCTCTCATTGACTAAAAATCTACCCTACATTTTTATCTCTTATCTCCTTAGTATTTATTTATTTATTGTCTATTTTTTTCATTCATCTGTCCATACCCTGGATAAAAGGAGCATCAAACACATGCTTTTCACAATCACACGGTCACATTGTAAAAGCTATATTGTTATATAATCATCTTCAAGAATCAAGGCTACTGGCTATGTGACTATGTGATTGTGAAAACCTTGTGTCTGATGCTGCCTTTATCTAGGGTATGGACAGATGATTTAAAAATATGGATAAACAAAGAAACAAATAATAGAGGAAACAAAGGTTAAAATAAATTGGGTAGATGGAAACTCTAGTGGTCGATGAAAGGGAGGGGTTAGGGTTATGGTATGCCTGAGTTTTTTTCTTTTTTCTTTTTATTTCTTTTTCTGGAGTGATGCAAGTGTTCTAAAAAATGATCATGGTGATGAATACACAACTGTGTGATGGTCTCGTGAGCCACTGATTGTACACCATGTATGGAATATTTGTTTGTTAAGAATGTTTGTGTTTGGGCGGCTGCCGTGGCTCAGCAGGCAGAGCTCCGACCTGCCGTGCTGGAGGTCTGGAGTTCGATCCCTGGTGCCTCCTGCCCATATGCAAATTAAAAAAAAAAAAGAATGTTTGTGTTTGTATGTTGTTTTATCAATTAAAAATAAAGAATGATAATAACAAAGGGGTATGTGAGAAAAAAATAATCAAGGTTGCTGGAACACAGCTCAACAGATATCAGGTATTTCCCTCCAGCCTCTCCAATACACCATAAACTAAAACGAGATATCTATATAATGCATAAGAATAACCTCCAGGATAACCTCTAGCTTCTGTTTGAAATCTCTCAGCCACTGAAACTTTGTAAGCCAGAATTTTTAAAAGACTAACTAAAAACGCCAACGTGTATAAAGTACCCAAAACAATGGCAGTACCAAAAAATGACAACCATTGGTATCGTTTCCACATCTCGTTAGCACTTGGAGGATAGAAAGAAGCCTCAGTCTGACGTATGTTCCCTCTCCTGTACGTACTACAATGTTTGCAGTTCGTCTGAAAATTTTGCGAGTCAGAAGCGTTCTTAGAAGTTATCTTTTACAGACGAGAGAATAAGAAACTGAGCCTGAGAAAAATTAAGCAACTAGAACCGTACATTATCAACAGACGACATCTGGATCCCATGCTAAGAACGCGAGAAACTCACTGGAAGTTTAAAAACTGAACATGACTCATAACTAAAGCACACACACCCACAAATCTTCGCTTTGCGTGGCCCTGGGGATTATGCAACGTGCACAAATTTGCATGTTTAAAAAACAAATTTGAACTTTGGCTATACAAAGTCATCTGCTGTGCATGTGCCCCGTATGGTGTTTAAATCCCCGTTTGGCTTTATTTCCCTGTCAGCAGGTTGCGGTCCCCAAGCCCTGTACGAGTCTCACAGCAAAGCATCAGCCCAGCCCACCACGAGATGGCGCTAAACTCGCTTGCGGAGGCTCTGGGGACGCAGTCAGAGCAAGGGACAGCCCCAAGCTTATATGAAACAAGAGAAGTGCATGCCCTGATTCCATTTTAAATGCTCATACTCAGACATGACAGCAGATGAATTAAATATGCCCTTGTCCTGCATATCCAGAGCCTGGCTGAATTTAACAAAACTACAGCAGAACTGGAAGCTGTAGCGACTGGCAGCTCAGGGTCTCTGGGCTGTGCTAGGGGCTGTGCCGGGAGCCCTGAGAGAATCCAGTCTCCAGGCTCTGGACACCCCACTGACAGAAGAGGAAGAGAACGCATCCTGGACCTTCTTTGTAACATAAAGTCGGCCATCTGCAGTGTTTCTCTTTTTTTGAGACAAAGGGAACTGGTGGAGAGCTGGTAGAGGAGGACATTTTCTAGAAGAACTTAAACGTTAAGGGGCTATAATCTAAGAATAATCAAAGGAAGTGGAAGAGGACAAACAACAGAAGGAAAGTAAAATCAGATGGAAGGAAAAACAAATGTTCCAGAACAAAGAGTTGGAAAGCGAGGCTTTGAGCAGAGGGCAGAGTTAGAGAATTTCCGAGGTGCAAAGGGCTTTATGGGGAAGGAGAAATGGGCTCAAAGACTAAATAACTTGCAAAAAACTGGCAGACCAGTGCAGAACCCCCCATTTCTGCCCTCTTTTCAAAACCTTTCACAAAATCCGAGAAAATTCCAGCAGAAACTTCCTCCCTTCTTCTGTCTCCACTGTTTTCCCTGCCTACACGTGTACATATGCACACACACACACACACACACACACCACTCTTAACAATACAGGAAATTGAAGGAAGCCATCTGAAAAGTCCAATGTCGGGCACGGCCACCCCAGATAACATATCAAACGAAAGGCTGGAAATCAGCACTGTTCCCATTCCACAGGAAACCCAACTCAAGCTGTTTGACCCTATTTAGTAATCAGTTCCATACTCACAAAAGAATGCCAGAACCAAAAGCAAAAAGGAAAAAAAAAAGCCTTTTCCTTAGGAAGAAGAATTATTCCAAGAAGTTTAAAGAGAGACACAGCTGGTCTATAGAGTGTCACAGGAAATTTGATAACTATTCTCTGACCCCACTATCTTCTCCAGTCCAGGGAAATAGCATACCAAAGCAGTTTGGGGGATCATTCAAATTTAAAAATTTCCCATCCTTTTACGTCAATCATGCTTATATTTTAAGTGAAAATATTTTGGACTTAAACATTCCTATAGTTATCGTATCTCTTCTGGTCCAATGGGAAGTGCCGCACTTATTATTAATAATAATTATTAATATTATTAAGATAATAATAATATTACTATAGCATTAACTTATTAACTGTGAGATCTTGGGCAAGATACTAGCTTTCTGACCGTCTTTTCCTTCTTCTACCCAAATGGGATTTGGTAACCATTCCTGCCTCATAGAATCAATAAAGTGAGAACAGATGTCCTAGGACATTTAGGGGCATCGGTAAATAAATATTAGCCTTCTTTCTTCAGCTTAGTTTTCCAATTCGCTTCATTGGTGTGAACCTGGCCTCAAGCGAAGTGAAACGTGAAAAGGAGCATTTGGTTCCAACACTTCATTTTCTTTAGAAACACTGCTCAACTCTCTCAGGCCTCATCCCACCCACAGTCTGAAACATTTTAGGCTCAGTACCCACTTAAATTCTTAGAAATTAGTGAGGATTTGAAATAGCTTTTTTTTATCGTGAGTTAGACCTATTGATATTTACCATATTAGAAATTAATACCGAGAAATTTTTAAAATATTGATTTGCTCGCTTAAAAGTAACAGTAATAATTCATTATGTGTGAACATATTTTATGAAAAATAACTACATTCTCCCAAAATCCCAAAAATGTATTTAGTGAGAAGAGTGGTATCATTTACAGTTTTATAAATGTCTTTAATGCCTGGTGTGCCGGTCTGAATCTGTGGTGGACCCCCGAAAAGCCAGGCCCTTTGATCCTCATTCAATATTGCTGGGTGGGAGCATTTTGATTGTTTCCATGAAGATGTGACCCACCCAATTGTGGGTGGTAACTTTTGATTAGATGATTTCCATGGAGGTGTGTCTCCACCTACTGCAGGTGGAGTTGCTTGCTGGAATCCTTTAAAAAAGGAAACATTTTGGAGAGAGTCCCTTTTTGGTAGAGCCACATGGAAGCCAGCAGACGCCACCATGTTCGCCATGTGCCCTTCTAGCTGAGAGAGAAACATTGAATGTCGTTGGCCTTCTTGAAGACCAAGCTGTCTTTCCCCAGCTGCCTTAAATTGAACACTTCTATAGATTCGTTTTAATTGGGACATTTTCTCAGCCTTAGAACTGTAAACTAGCAACTCATTAAATTCCCCTTGTTAAAAGCCATTCCGTTTCTGGTATATTGCATTCCGGCAGCTAGCAAACTAGAACACCTAGCTTATGAAGCCAACTGGATTCTGTTATCGGCTTCTACATTCAACCTATCGTGAAATCTTATTTGGGTTGAAATAGAAGAAGAAAAATCAGCCTCTCTGTGTGTGAGGACTATTTTAATAGCTTTTTCAGATCATTGTGAATATTCTTTGGTACTCCACCCAAACTCACTAAGGACCAGTCTCTTAAAGGTTAATTCCAATGTGGAACCTGTAACCTTATAAGGAACTGTTTACAATCAGTTACATGAAACCCATTGGTCTGTTTTGCACATTGAATGGATCTTTTCCCCATGAATGATTTTGTAATCTGATGCATTGATCATTTGAAAAATATTTGTTCACTGAGTTATAGAGTTCTTCCAAGTGCTGACACATTTTATTATACAACATCAAAAAATCACATTTATTATCATCACTGATCTCACCAGAAAAGTCTTTATAATGAAACAGCCAAACCTCCTTATGGGCAAAAATTTCCCATAATTCTAATTTTCTCTTGATAATTTAAATTTTATCACTGGTAACAGGTGCGGTCTATTGTTTTGCTTGAAATGACAGGCTGACTTTATTCATTTTTGAGAAAATAGTTTGTCTGTCTTTTGTTCTTGCAAGTAAAAATGATGTTCTATGAAAAAAAATGGCTAGTTGAATTCATCATTCAAGCAATCACCAAGGGGTTTGCCTCAAGAAAGCCAGCATACTTCAGGATTCAGCCGAAATGCTTAATACACACTTCCCACTTCATCACACAGATTTTTAAATGGACATGTAATCAAGGACTGTGATTTAATAAAATTAATGGTTTTACTGATTCCTCAAGGTCATTCTTAAGTGAAACTGCCCATTGAGTATGTAATGACAGTTTGGTGTCACTATCTTAATCCATGCTAAGGCACCAGCCGTGTGCCCACTATTGCTTTGACACCATAAGTACAAATGTCAGTTAGTGAAAAAGATACACAAAAGGTCTTGTTGTTATTAGGAAAAGTTTTAACATTACAGGAATGGCCTCAGGGAACCCTCTGGGAGGACTCAGTGGACCACCCTTTGAGAACCTTTGCTCTAGGCCCCTTCCAAACCTCCTCTTTCCCCAGCATCCCAGCCCACTAGTGACCTCTGGATACTCTAAATTCCCTCATTGCTGCACTAAATTGGATGTTTTCCCTATTTCCCTAAATTCTCTATTCCCAGCAATTAAAAAAAAGTTATTAAGTACTTACTATATACTAGATACCGTTGTAGACACTGAAAATATAGTAGGCAACAAGCCAAACGATGTCCTTGTTCTCAGGGATGTTATATTTTAGAGGGAAAAAGACAACAAACACACAAATAAATGTAAAAAGTTATTTAAAACAATTGTAAGGACCATGAGAACCATAAAAATAGGGTAATATAATTAAGAATGACAAGAAAAGAACAAGTAGTGAGTTGGTCCCAAAAGAAGATGTGTCACATTTGTGCACCCAAATGTGGATATTGTGAGTCACTGATTGTATACTTTGAATGGACTGTATAATGCATGAAGATATCTCAATAAAAATACATATATTTTTTAAATCGAGGCTCTTCAATGAAGCCTATAAGAAAGAGTATTAGCTTAAAGGAAACAGATCTTGGGGGGAAAAAACTGCAATCACTAAAAGCTGGACTTGAAGGGAATAATGCTTCCCTGCCAACTGCTAAGGGCAGCTCCATCAGAAGAAAACATCCCAAACTATTCCTGCAGTCAACAATGGCAACCTCTTCCCGGGGCTTTACTCCTCAGGGTTGGCAATTTAACTTACTCTCCCTTTTGGAAAGAGGGAACCAAGACAAGAATTAATTTTATAGAAACTTTTTTTAGCCAACTGGCATAATATTTCTTCTATGGCAAAGTGCTTGCCCGATATGACCTCTGAGCCCTTCTTTCAAGGTAAGTGTGTGGGTGTGTATGTGTTTTAATTTATTTCTGCCTTTGACACTTGATATAGGTGAACACTGGTACAGATGAAACGTGTGCTCTAGAAGTGGCTAACACCTCACAGTGGAAGTGAAAGCCAGCTTCTGGAATGTCGATGTAAAGCGGGTATTTCAAACAGGGTATTCTAGTTTGCTAGCTGCCAGAACGCAATATACTGGAAACAGAATGGCTTTTAAAATGGAGAATTTAATGAGTTGCTAGTTTACTGTCCTAAGGCCGAGAAAATGTCCCAATTACAACAAGTCTATAGAAATGTCCAATCCAAGGCATCCAGGGAAATATACCTTGGTTCAAGAAGGCCAGTGAAGTTCAGGGTTTCTCTCTCAAGTGAGAAGGCAAATGGTGAACACAGTCAGGGCTTCTCTCTCAGCTGGAAGGGCACATGGCAAACACGGTGTCATCTGCTAACTTTTTCTCCTGGGTTCTGGTTTCATGAAGCTCCCCAGGAGGCATATTCCTTCTTCATCTCCAAAGATTGCTGGCTCGTGGACTCTCTGCATCTCATGGCTGCGTCGTTCTGCTCTCTCTGAATCTCTCATTCTCCAAAATATTTCCTCTTTTATAGGACTCCAATAAACCAATCAAGACGCACTCAAATAGGTGGAGATATATCATCCCCTAATCCAGTTTAACAACTATTCTTGACTAAATCACATCATCCAGGGAGATGATCTGATTACAGTTTCAAACATACAATATTGAATAGAGATTATTCTACCTTTATGAAATGATATTTTGATTAAAACTTGGCTTTTCTAGGGGGCATACTTCCTTTCAAACCAGCACACAGGGTGATGGAAACTTCATATTCAAATAACCCCAGTTCCACCCTTGCTCCCGCAACCCTCAGCCTCTCTGTAGAATGAGCAAACTAGCAACATCAGCCTTCTCACATTGGCTCGGAGAGGGGCAGAGCTGCTTCTTGTCCCAGCCCCTGCAGCTCTTCTTAGTCATTTCCCCTTGTGGCCTCTCCCCCAGGGAGACTCGTGAGCTTCCTTCCTCCCCAGAAGGGTTTGGCAGGGCTGCCATAACAAATACCCCAGACTGGTTGGTTTAAACAATAAGAATTTATTGTTTCACAGTTTTGGAGTTTAGAAGTCCAAAATCAAAGCTGCGCTAGGATCCTGTTTTCTCTAACCATCTGATGGTAGCTTGCCGGCAATCGTTACTCCTTCTCTGCCTCTGTCACATGGCCGTCCCTCTCCCCATCTGTCTCTTGCTTACTGTGTTTGGATTTCCTCTGCATATAAAGACACCAGTCATATTGGATTAAGGCCCACTTGGATTCAGTTTGGCCTCATCTTACCTTAATGTAAACCTTTCATTTGCAAATGGCTTCACATTCATAGGATCAGGGAGTTAGGACTTGACAAGGTCTCTGCAGGGGATGCAACTTAATCCATACAAATACCTTCTTCTCTCTTCCATTTCAAGCTTCCCAAGGGTATTCCAGTCCAGAAATCACCAGATTTCTACCCCGGAACTCCACCTATCCCCATTTCTACCCATGAACTACCAGTCAAGTACAATGGTTGTGTATTCATCACCATGATCATTTTTAGAACATTTGTATCACTCCAGAAAAAGAAATAACAAGAAAAAAGAAAAAAAAAAACATTCATCCCATGCCCTTATCCCTCCCTCTCATTGACCACTAATATTGCAATCTACCTGTTATAGTTTGCTAACTGCCGTAATGCAATATACCAGAAATGGAACAGCTTTTTTAAAGGGGAATTTAATAAGTTGCAACTTAACAGTTCTTAGGCCATGGAAATGTTCCAATTAAAGCAAGTCTATAGAAGTGTCCAATCTAAGGCATCCAGGGAAAGATACCTTGATTCAAGAAAGTCGATGAAGTTCAGGGTTTCTTTCTTGGCTGGAAGGGCACATGGCGAACACAGTCAGGGTTTCTCTCTCAGCTGGAAGGGCACATGGCGAACATGGCATCACCTGCTAGCTTCCTCTCCAGCTCCCTGGGAGGCATTTTCTTTCTTCATCTCCAAAAGTCCCTGGCTGGTGGGCTCTCTGCTTCTGGATCTACGGCATTCTCTGTTGTGGCTTTCTCGTGGCTCTGTCCTTCTTCTCTGCTCTGAATCTCCTGACTTTCTCTCTTGTTCTTCTCTAGTTTTTTCCAAAGTGCTTCTTCTTTTAAAGGATTCTAGTAAAACCAATCAAGACCCACCTGGAATTGGTGTGCACTCATCTCCACCTAATCCAGTTTAACAACCACACTTGACTGAGTCACATCTCCAGGGAGATAATCTAATTAAAGTTTCAAGCATACAGTACTGAATAGAGATTAGAAGGAATGGCTGCCTTTACAAAATGGGATTAAGATTAAAACATGGCTTTTCTAGGGTACATACATCCTTTCAAACCGGCACATTACCCAATTTTTTTTTACCCCTTATCCACACACCCCCACATTATTTATTTGTTTTTGTCCTTATTTTTCACACATCTGTCCATACCCTGGATATAAAAAGCACCTGCCACAAGGTTTTCACAATCACACGGCCACTCTGTAAAAGCTGTGTATAGTGATATAGTCAGAAAAGCTTCATGCTTCTCATATAGGTATGAATTATTGTAACTCTGCAAAGGAATATTTTACCTCTTTCACAAATATTTTCTCCTTTAACCACTTTGCCCATAGTTTTTAGGAGGTGCAATTGGGAGTGGCCTCGGGGCTCAGTGCAGAAGCCTGCACTTCCTCCAGTTTGTGTATATTCGACTTTTGAATGTGAAAAATCTCCCTGCTATGGAAATGCTTATCCAAGGCTGTGGGTTCAATCTGTCCTCCCGCTCAGTCATAAAATATACCCCTCCCCATTAAATCATAAAAGTATTGAGGGCAAGGATAACTGTTTATCATTTTATCCCTATAGCCCCAACCCTTGGAGGTTGTGGACGTGTTTATCGTGAGGATGTTAGAAATTTAGTTCCTACTACCACACAGCCTTCTTTCTGATGTTCCCAGAGGCACCTGGAGGTTGAAGGGTTGGAAAGGGGGAAGGAGAGATGTTTTTTTTTTAATCTATACCAAAGTAGCAGTACTTCGGCCACAATCACCTTTTCCCAAATCTTAACTGATTGTTTTGGTTTGGTAAAACTGCCAGAACGCCACATACCAAAAATGAGTTGGCTTTTACAAAAGGATTTTACTAACTCACAATTTACAGTTCTTAGGCCATGAAAATGTCAATCTCAAGGCATCAACAGGATGATATGTGGACTCTGAAGACAGGTTTCCAGTATCAGGATACCTCTGTCACGTGGTCCTTCATTCCAGGGTTTCGTTGCTTTCACTTTCTGGCTTCAATGACTTTCTCTCTCAGCTTTTCTCGGGCTTCTTCTGTGAGCTTCTCTTAATTTTACCTCTTAGCTTCTATGCTGGTTTGAAAGGAAGCATGCCCCCTAAGAAAAGCCATGTTTTAATATAAATACCATTTCATAAAGGTAGAATAATCTCTATTCAATACTGTATGTTTGACACTGTAATGAGATCATCTCCCTGGATGATGTGATTTAGTCAAGAGTGGTTGTTAAACTGGATTAGGGGACGACATGTCTCCACCCATTTGGGTGGGCCTGGATTGGTTTATTGGAGTCCTATAAAAGAGGAAATATTTTTGAGAATGAGAGATTCAGAGAGAGCAGAGAATGCTGCAGCACCATGAAGCAGAGAGTCCACCAGCCAGTGACCTTTGGAGATGAAGAAGGAAAATGCTTCCCGGGGAGCTTCATGAAACCGGAAGCCAGGAGAGAAAGCTAGCAGATGATGCTGTGTTCGCCATGTGCCCTTCCAGCCGAGAGAGAAGCCCTGACTGTGTTCGCCATGTGCCTTCTCACTTGAGAGAGAAACCCTGAACTTCATCGGCCTTCTTGAACCAAGATATCTTTCCCTGGATGCCTTAGATTGGACATTTCTATAGACTTGTTTTAATTGGGACATTTTCTCGGCCTTAGAACTGTAAACCAGCAACTCATTAAATTCCCCCCTTTAAAAGCCATTCCGTTTCTGGTATATTGCATTCTGGCAGCTAGCAAACTAGAACAGCTTCTGTATGTGTTTTGTCCTCTTATAAAGGATTCCAGTCAGAGGATTAAGACCCACCTTGAATGGGGTGGCCCACGTCTCAATTGAAATAGCCTAATCAAAAGGTCCCACCCACAATAGGTCTACACTCATAGGAACGGATTAAAAGAACATGACCTTTTTCTGGGGTATATAACTGCTTCAATCCAACACACTGATTATACTGTCTTCTTTTGGGTTGGCTCCTAAAACGTTTGAAACCAAATTTATACTCCACATTGAACTTCTCCCAGGGTCTGATCACAAGTATCTTATGAATTAGACACATGCAGGGTTTCATCTTATTTTTCCCAGCTTCAGTGCCCTTTTGTTCAAACTACCACACCATCACTGTTCTTCCGTCTTCCTTCTTAAACTTTTCCATAAGCCTTGGATATACTTTGTCTCCTGACAATAGAACCCACATAAACGTTAGCGAGTTGGTTCCGAATTTCTATAGCATAGATATTTTTCACATTTAAAAATCACATGCACCATAGCAAGCCTTCACTTGGGACCCTGGGGAACATTGCAGGGGAAAAACACATTTAATAAGGAAAAAGCAAATCAGAGTCACAAGGGAGGCTCTAGATTTTCACATTTGCCCAACCTATATCACACACACTATAAGTAATGCATAAGCAATTAGTCTTGCCAGTTTACTGGCTGCGTTTGGATCGGGGTGGGTGGCAGTAAGCGTGGGGGAAGCTAGCAGGAAATCACCAAGAAGATACATGGAGCAAACTCATGCACGTGAAGCCAAGAAAATAAGGTGTATTCTAGAGAGGCAGCAGAACCTCATTGGTCCCAGATTCGGAGATTTATATTCCAGCTTCAACCCCTACCTGCAGATCTCTGGTTTCTGTAAATGTTTGATTCACCTCTTAGCTTCTTGAAATGGAGCTTGTTTTCTGTCTCATTGAATCTGCTCAATCCCTTGGCCTGAGTGCTTCCTTTTATACCTTGAGAATCCTGTTGGAGTCGCTGGCTTCATCGCCCCTGGCTGACCCAGTATCCAGTGGTAGGAAAAGCAGATGGGAGAAGAATGATCCAATCATGGTGTTTAAATTCAGCATTAGGTTAAAATTAATTTAGTGGACTGAAATCCTAGTGATCACTGAAAGCGAGGGGTAAGAGGTATGGTAGATATAATCTTTTTTTTTTCTTTCCTGTGTTCGTTTGATTTCTTTTTCTATTGTCTTTTTATTTCTTTTTCTGAATTAATGCAAATGTTCTAAGAAATGATGAATATGCAACTAAGTGATGATATTGTGAATTACTGATTATGTACGTTGTTTTATTTTGTTTCTTTATTTTTTAATTAATAAATAAATTTTTAAAAAAAACAGATGGGAGAAGAATGATCCAATCATGGTGTTTAAATTCAGCTTTAGGTTAAAATAAATTTAGTGGACTGAAATGCTAGTGATCAATGAAAGGGAGGGATAAGGGGTATGGTATGCATGAATTTTTTTCTGTTTTCTTTTTCTGAATTGATGCAAATGTTCTAAGAAATGATCATGATGATGAATATACAACTATGTGATGATATTGTGAGTATGAATGGAATGATCATATGGCAAGAATGTTGGTATGTTTAATAAATAAAATTAAAAAATTAAAAAGTGAAATCAGCATTAGTATGTAGATAATCACATCATCTACCAAAAATGAAAATATTTGGTATTTATTTCCAATATTACATGCTCTGCTGTTTTTTTTTTCTTTTTAAGAACACAGGGCATGTCTTCGAGTACTGTGCTAATGAGAAAAAAGTATTGTGGATTGCAGTTTTAAAGGCAAATCTATTATGCCATAAAATATTATATTTGCTATTAGATTTTATCACAATGTTTCTTTAGTTCTCCACTAGTTTGTATTTCTATTTCTTTAATAGAATTATGGTTATTCAACTTAATCAAAATTTTAAACTACTCATGTATTAATTTAGCATAGATTTCTCCTTAGATAAGATTGATAATTGTGTTAATATTTATTACAAATGGAATTATAATGAGTAATTATAATCTATAACCCTTTCTTAGATCAGGTTCAAGAAAACACAAAAATATTTGTTTGCATTGTGAAAAAAAATTCAGCATTAAGTGAATGCACTGAAAGCAGTATTTGTGGTTCATACTTCAATTGTTCAAATATTTTCCTGTAACTTGCCATTTAATTCATTCCCTGGAGAAGATAAATAAGAGGAACTGAAAACCTACCTAATGTACAATTTCCGCTATGTTATGT
>PVIY010054470.1:0-14207 GCA_004026745.1 Myrmecophaga tridactyla
AAAGAAAATGCCTATTCAACATCCTCTCAAGCCCTATTGTTTGGTAAACTTGACCCATTGGGAAAGGGTGTCTCACCCACATTCTAAGAAGTCTGCTTGAATCTCTTCTAAATGAATAGAAGTGTCTCCCCCAAGAAATGGGGGTGGGTACTTCTACTTATTGTAAATAGGAACTTTTGCATCTTAATCCTATTACTGAGGATTTACAGAAAGAAAGCTACAGGGAGAATTGAGGAACTGGAAGTCAGTGAAACCCAGACAGACATATAGGTTAGGTTCTGTTCTAGATTCTAGGATATAAGTAAGGTGGTTCCTCTCCTTGGGGCTCACATTCTGGTGGAGAAGCTAGACAATAAACGAGTAGGCAAACTGATATATAGTATGGTTTCAGATGTTATAAGTGCTATGCATCCAATCAAGCAGGATTGCATTTGTTTTGATCACCTTTAAATGCCAAATGCCTTGCAAGGCAGTGCTTTTCACATTGTAAACTGTCAATAAATATTTCTTCACTGACTGAATCTCTTTCAACGTTTGTCTTTCCCACAATACTAAGAGAAGAAACCATAGAGTATAACAGCACTTTATTTTATTCCAGCACTTGATTCTGTTCAATTTAAACTTTCATGACAATAATAGCATCTCATATTCATAAGCAGCTACTGAGTGATGAAACAGAATATTGATTCATCAGAACATTTTTATATTTTTATATTAGGGGAGGGCAGGGAGGACAGGCTCGTCCCCACTAAAATACCTTCTTCAATGCCCGTGCCTTCCCTGCCATTATTCTGCTTTCTTCTAAAAGTTTAACAGTACTAGTTGCTATATGTAATTTCATGATTAATTTTGAGTTATGTTTTCTATTGATAGAGGTAGGGACTGAAATTTATTTTTATCCTTACAGTATTCAGTTGTTCCAGTATTATTTATTAAAAGGATTTTTTTCTTTATTGATATGCCTTGGCATCATTGTCAAAAAATCAGTTGACTGTACAGTTATCTATACTAGTCAAAGAATAAATGGCACACATTTATGGTATATCATTTGATAGATTTTTTTTTTTTTTGCATGGGTAGGCAACGGGCAACGAACCTGGGTCTCCAGCATGGCAGGTGAGAACTCTGCCTGCTGAGCCACCGTGGCCCATTGATAGGTTTTTAACATGTGAAACTATCATCAAAATCAAGATAATGAACATGTCCATCACTACCAAAGTTTTCCTTATGCCCTTTTGTAATCCTTCCCTCCCAACACTCCTCTTTCCCCACGCAACCACTGTTCCACTTTCTGACACCATACATTATTTAGTTTACATTTCCTATGGTTTTATATACCTGGAATCATATAGTATGTACATTTTTTTGTCTGGCTTTTTCCACTTATAATTATTTTGCAAATCCTCCATCAATTTGAAACCCATGTATTTTGAAACTCTGTTGTTAGATGCCTACATGTTTAAGATATTTCTTTTTGGAGAACAGACCCCTTTATCATTATGCAATGCCTGCTGTACCACTGATTCTACTCCTTGTTCTGAGGTTTGCTTTGCCTGAAATTAATACAGCTACCCAAGCTTTTTGTTGTTGTTGTTTAATGTAAGCACAGTTTATCTTTCTCCATCCGTTTACTTTAACCTATTTAGGTCAGCCTAAATCCAATGTGCCTGGAAAATAAAATCCTACCATGTGCTTAGAGAGAGAGAAGCAAATATATGTGAACAGCCCCAATGATACTACAGTAAGTTATAATTCTCTAGGAATATGTCCATTTTATCCATTTTTTGGCATAAAGTTGTTTTTTGTATTTTCTAATCTCTTAAACATCTGCTGTATTTGTAGTTATATTTCCTTTTTAGTCCTAATAATTATTTGTTACTATTTCTCTTTTATCTGGATAAATCTTACAGAAGTTTGCTGGATCTACTTTAGTTTAGTTATCCAACTCTATTGTATCTCTTTTCTATTTTATTAATTTTTCCCTGATCTTTGTCATCTTCTTCCTTCTACGTTTGGATTAATTCTTTTGTTCCTTTCCTAATGATTAAGTTGATCACTTATATAACTAGTTTTTAATCTTTCCTATTTTCTAGTATAAAAATGTGTTATTTACCTGTAACCTCTAGATTTTGGTATACAATATTTTTATTACCACTGACAAATAAGTACTGTACATTTTAATTGGGGTTTCTTCTTTGACCTTTAGTTATTTTGATGTAATTTTAACATTTTCAAATATATGGAATTTTAAAAATGATCATTTAATTATTGATTGCTAACTTAACTTTACTATGGTCAGAGAATATACTCTGTATGATAGCATTTTTTTGAAATTTGCAAAAACTGCTCAATGGCTTAATTTGAAGTTAATTTTCTTGAATCTTCCTTTGTTTGAAAGTATCTGTATTCCAAATTGTTGCATGCAGAGTTCTAAACATGTTGCGTAGAAAACATTAATTGCATTTGAGACATTCTTGGTGTGAATGGGGATTAATGTTTTTTCATATTTAAGAGTGATGCACTAAAAAGCTGATTGAAAATTCTGTATGCAAAGATGAGGCTTATTGTCTGGGCCTTCAATGTAGGGCAATTGGTTATAGATCCAGACAATTTATTATTGGATTCTGCAAATGTCAATATTCTGCCATTCTAGTCTTCCATGTTCTAAAAATTTATTTGCATATTTAGCATGCTATTTCCTCCTCTTCTGTTCTCCCTTCTTTGGGTTCATATATTTTTAACTGCTTTACTTTCACTTATAAAACTCTGCTGGAGTCTCTATGCATTCAGAAAAGTGTCCTCAAATATGAAATTTGATCACACCCAGTATATCAACACTCTCATCAAGAAATAGAACATTATCAACACTTCATGAGCCTCCTCTTGTTCCCTTGCAGTCAATACTCCCCCATGAGGAACCACTACATTGGCTTCTAACATCATAGATTGGTCTTCTCTCTTTCGTACTTCATATAAATGGCATCGTACAGTATGTGCTGTTTAATGTCTGGCTTCTTTTTGCTCAAGATGTTTGTGAGGTTCATCCAAATTGTTGAGTATAGTTGTAGATTACTCATTCTCATTTCTGCATAGAATTCCACCATGTGATATACAGCCATTCTTTTGATAGGCATTTAGGTGGTTTCCAGTTTGGGGCTATTACAAATAGTATAGCTATGAACTTTTTATGACATGTTCTTATTTTAATACTTATTTTTTATTGAGTAAATTCACACACATACAGTCCAACCATATTATACAATCAGTGGCTCACAATATCATCACATAGTTATGTGTTCTTCACCATGACCATTTTTAGAACATTTGCATCACTCCAGAAAAAAAGAAAACAAAAGAACTCGTGCATTTCATATTCCTTACCCTTCTCTCATTGATCCACAGTATTTCTGTCTATTCAATTTTACCCTTAATCTCCCCCTATGATTTATTTATTCTTTATCTTTTTTTTAGTCATCTGTCCGTACCCTAGATAAAAGTAGCATCACATACAAGGCTTTCACAATCACACACTCACAATGTAAATATACAGTCTTCTTCGAGAATCAAGGCTATTGGAACACAGTTCAACAGTTTCAGGTACTTCCCTCTAGCCAATTTAAAACATCATAAACTAAAAAAAGGGACATCTATATAATGCTTAAGAATAACCTCCAGGATAACATCCCAACCTTTGAAATCTCTCAGCCATTGAGATTTTATTTTGTCTCATTTCTCTCTTCCCCCTTTTAGTCAAGAAAGCTTTCTCATTCCCATGATGCCCAGTCCTGGCTCACCCCCGGGAATCAGGTCCCACATTGCCATGGAGATTTACACCCCTGGGAGTCATGACCCACGTAAGGGGAGGGCAGTAAGTTCACCTGCTGAATTGGCGTAGAGAGAGAGGTCACATCTGAGCATGAAATGAGGCTGTCCTGGGGTGACTCTTAGGCATAATTATCAGTAGGCTTAGCCTCTCCTTTGCAGGAAAAAGCTTCATAGGGATGAGCCCCAATATTGAGGGTTCAACTTTATTGAATTGGTTGTCCCCACTGCTTGAAAGAATATCAGGAATTCCCCAGATGGAGAGGTTGAATACCTCCTTTTTCTTCAGTCCCCGAAAAGGACTTTGCAAATACTTTTTTATTCTCTGCCCAAATTATTCTGGGATATATCAGGCATCATATTAACTTGGACAAACCAACAACATTTCACACCCTATTCAAAATTCCATGTACTTATGATGTGCAAGTAAAGTGATGATACAAGTCAGATAATTTGTTACCCAAAACATAAATTTTGCACAAATAAACATCATTCCCTTTGGTCTTGCACAGAGGTTGATATGGGCCATATCATCCTTTACCCAGTATTCTGATTTACCTTAATCCTATCCAGATCAGCTTCATTCAGATCTCTAGAAGTCTGATGACTTTTTCAGCATTTTCAGCAGTTGCTGAATGGGGTAATGCTGACTTTTATAGCTTCAGTGCTCTAACTCTGAGTTTCAGATATCACATAAACACCTGAAGTTTCAGGGAACGACGACCAGGTTACATACAAATAGCTCAGTATCTCAGAACTTAGAAATATCAGTTGCAATTCCTAAATATATGTGACAGTACATGACATGTCCTTTTAATGAACATACGTACACATTTCTGCTGGCTATCTATCTGGGAGTGAAACTGGGACAAAGGCTATACATCATTCAGCTTTAGTTAATACAGTTTCACAAAGTGATTGTATCAATTTGCTCGCCCTTCAGCAACACTGAGAATTCTGGGTGCTCCACAATCTCAATAATTCTCAATAATTGATATTTTCTTTTTCATTTTAGCTGTTCTGGTGGGTACATAATGGCATCTCATTGTTGTATTAATTTGCATCTCCATTTTACTCTTTTTTTTTTTTTTGAGGGGTTTCGGGCGGAGCAGGTAAACATGCAGGGGGTTAATCTTCCACATTTAACAGAATTTCCTTTTAACGGGTACTTGTCTGATGGACCGTAGAACCTCTATTCCTATATTAGAGGCAGTATCATATAGATAATGAGAATGAGAGAGTATACCATAGAGAATGAGGGCTTTACAATCAGACATACCAAGGTTATATTTCGAGCTCCAATACTTACTTGCTGAGTTATTTTGAGGAAGTTATTTAACCTTTCTTCCTTCTCTGTAGAATGGATGAAATGAGATAAAACATGTAAACTCTTTGCAGAGTTCTTGGCACATCATGAGCACATAGTTAACAAATGGAAGCTATTATCGGACCTTACATTGATTATTTATGCATGTTTCATTTCTTTCTTTTCTACGCATTCCATAACAAACCAACAGCACAGAGTCCACATTAGCTGCGTCATTCATAACAATTGCTAACAAAGACTAGTTAAATAAATGATTTCATTTATAAATGGAAAGTACTGTGGTTATTGTTATATAAAGATGCCATGAATTATTATACTAGTTATAGGATAATATGCACTGCTAATGAAGAATCTATTATTTAAATAAAGTGATTATATTTACTTTCATCATTTAACAGCTAAGAAAATGAATGCAGTAGAGAAATGCTATCTCCGGGCTTATAAAGAATGAAAATTAGATGTCTCATATTACATTTGTGGGGATTCCAAAGGCTTCTCCCTTCAAAGGAAAACAAACAAAATATTACCCGATAAACAAAAACAAAAACACCAGTTTTCTGCAGAAACGTAAGCCTTCACAATTTTAGCAGATCCTTTGTTCAATAGGGGGAAACCTGGGGCAGAAACAGCTGTCATCAGCAGATCCCGTACAAGATGGCGCCACCCATTCACACACCCTGTCAAGGGTTACGTCCTCTTGGCCCGCCAAAGTAACCGGAAGTGGTTTCGGCCCTAGTGGATCCGGGTGGGTGCGCGCAGGTGGCGGCAGAGGTTCCAGGTCTTCAGTTTAAGGTGCCGCAGGTGTTCGGCCCACGTCCGGAGCCGCAGGTAAGTGCGGTTCAAGGGACCGTGAAGCCTTTAAGCAGGATTGTGAGCTGGGCGGAGGGTTTTCAGTGCGGATCAAGAGGAACGGAGGAGCAGAGGTTGTCACCGGGCGCGGCGCCACTGGTTGCGAGGATCCTGCAGTCCCCAGGAGCCTTGGCACTGCCCCTCCCACTCCTCCCCACCCCACCCGCCTCACCGTCTTCACCGCGGCGGGGGCGGCTCAGTCCTTCGGCGCGCAACTGGGGGCTCCCACTCGGACCGCGGCCCCTTGTTCTGTCCTCCTCGGCGCCCCCTTCTCCTCTCCTTAGGGCACCTACCAAACCTTCATGGCTTCTTGACTCAGTCAGCTAAAAAGGAGTTAAAAAAGGAAGCACCCCCGGCAGCACCTGGTAACTCCTTGAGCTCTGCGTTTTCTGAGCGTCCACGGTGGCAGAATTCCCTCCCCTCGATTCGTGGGCCGTCGCCTCCCCATTGTGACCTCCCCTTTGCTCCCAGACCACACCTGCTGCTCTGGGCCCTGCTGGGAGCCACCTCTTTTTTCACATCCCTGGATCGAGAACCTAACTACTTATTACAAAAATTGAGAACTGTTTATTAAGGTACCATCAAACCCCAATCTTTATAAGTTTTTTATTACTACCGGACGTAACAACACCCCCCTCATCTATCCACATATTGAAAACACGAAACTCTACCTTATTTCTTAGTATAGAAGGAAAGGACAGGCCATGAAAGGTTGGCTAATTAAAGAATTAGAAAGTGCAGGAGAGAGGTTTAATGGAAGGAATGATTAATTTTGGTTCAGTTGAACTTGTTTTAAAAATGTGTTCTTTAATATTTATTTTAGTTATAATCCGTGCAGAGAATCTGATAAAGAATGTATGTAAAAGATTTAGATAAAACAGATCGTCTTTGATCTTTTCCCATGTCTATCGTTTTCTCTTTTACTAGTATCTTCCCCCAAAGTAACAACTGTTCTTAATGTGGGGTGTATTTTTCTAATTCTTTTCATTTGCATTTCTTGACAATAGTATGTGCATATATATGTAAATTTTTACAAATACATATTTTACCAATATGGCTCGTTGTATGTACTCAGCAATTTGCCTTTTCATGATAAAAATGAGTCTTGGAAGTTTTTCTTTGTCAATATGTAGAGATTAATTTATTCTGTTTGCTTTGTAAATTCCATTGTATGTAAGATTCCGTAGTATATACAATTCCATGGATTGCCTCCATTTTTTTATGGTTAGATGCAGTGTGGCAGAAAACATTTTTACATGTGTCTCTGCGTGCCTATGTGAGCATTTCTCAAGGAATGCTGGTAGGAGGGTAGGGAGTGAGTGGGATGAATTGCTGAGTATGGTTTAATGCCAGATGTTCAATTACTGCCAAAATGTCCACCAACAGTGTATAATAATGTCCATTTCCCCATACTCTTTTATAACATTTATATTTTTGCCAATCTGGTGGGTAGAAAATTATTTCTTAATGCTGTTTTAATTTGTATTTCCCTAATTACTGTCAAGATTGAGCCTCTTTACCGAATTTTTGGTCATTTGTATTTCCTCTTTTGAGAAATGTCTACTGGATTGTTGTTTTCTTATTGATTTATGGTAGTGTTTTATATATTCTGGATATTAGTCTTTTGTCATTTATTTATGTTTTAAATATTTACTCCCAGTTTGTTGCTTTTTTAAGCTGTTGCTTGTCTTTTAATCTTAAGACATCCTTGTTGAGCTAAAGTTTAAAAATTTATGTTTAGATTTATCAATGTTCTATGTGTATTTTATATTTTGTGGTTATCATTCCATACCCCACTGGTTCTCAAATAGGAATGATATTGTCCCCCTCAGGGGACATTTAGCAATATGTGGAAGCATTTTTGGTGGAGGAGCAAAGGGGTAAAGCAGAGCTGTGTCATCGGGTGGGTAGAAGCCAGGAATGCTCCTGGACATCCTACGAAGCACAGGGCAGGCCCCACGTCAAAGAACTATCTTGCCCAAAATGTCAGTAGTGCCACGGTTGAGAACTCCTATGACTATATTTTATCCTATAACAACTATGTTTATGTTTAAGGTTTTGGTTTTTTTTTTGAATTTTTTTATTGCTTGCCACTTTAGTTCCTTGGGAATTCGTATGTGTCTAATTATTGTTTTCCAAACTATGTCATCCCAAATATTAAATTCATTCTTAGCGCATTACTCTAAAATGCCATATTTATCATGTATTAATTTGACTTGTTTCCACTTTTTAGCTTTTATGAATAATGGTGCTACGAACTTTTGTGTGGACATAGGCTTTCATTTTTCTTAGATAAATACCTAGGAGTGGAATTGCTGGATCATATGGTAGCTCTAAGTTTAATCGTTTGAGGAATCATGCAACTGTTTTCCACTGGGGCTTCACCATTTTACAAACCCACTAGTAATGCCAGAGCCTTCTGATTTCTCCATATTTTTCCAACACTTGCTTTTACCTCTTTTTGGTCGTAGCCATCCTAGTAGGCCTGATGTGGTATCAAGTGGGTTTGATTTGCATTTTCCTCATGGCTTATGATATTGAACATCTTTTCATATGCTTGCTGCCAATTTGAATACCTTCTTTGGAGATATATCTATTCAGATCCCTTGTCCATTTTTAAATTGGTTTGCCTCTTTGTTATTGAGTTGTAGGAGTTCTTTATATTTTCTAGCTATAAGTCTCTGATCAGATATATGATTTGCAACTATTTTCTCCCATTCTGTGGGTTGTCTTTTTATTTTCTTAGTGGTCAAAATTGTTTAAAAAAAGTTTTTAAAAGTTGGGTTTGCATTGGATTTATTTATTATTTTTCGTATTTCTGTAAAACAATGAATCTCCCCTTCCTCATCAAAAAATAGGATAATTACAGTAGCTACCTCAGAGGGGTATTGTAAGGATTAAATGAGTAATATGTACTTGCAAAAATATGTGAAATGCCTGGCACAAGGTATGTACTTTCTAAGTGATGGCTGCTCTACTCTATCTCTACTCTTCAAGTCATCTTCTATATCTTCAGTAAAATTTTCTGTTTTTCTTCATATTGATCTTGCACATTTCTTGTTGAGTTTATTCTTAGGTTTATTTGCGTGTATGTAGTTTTTGTTCTGAGTAGTTTAAAAATGTATATATTGCTATTTTGAATGGGATATTCCTTCACGTCTTTATACTGAGTTATTAGAAAGCTATTGATTTTATATTCCTCAAACCTGTTAAATTATCTAATAAGTTCTAAAAGTTGATGATGGTTAGTTGAATATTTGTCCAGGTGATTCTGGTGCAGCCGTTCTGTTTAGGAACTGTGATTCTCTTCCTTTCTGCCTGCTTCTGTCCTGATTTGGGTCTTCTTCCCTATCTTGGCCTTACTCCTGTTAGTCTTCTAATGCATTTCTTTGCCTCTTACTTTGCCCTCCTTAGTTCAGCACCCTCACTGCCACCAAAGGTTGTTTGAAATATGAGTCTGATCCTGTCACTCCCCGTTATAAATCTGTTATTGTCTCTTCATAACCTATAAGGCTTTGTCCAGTAGGGTAATATAAGGCCCCTTGAGTTGACCCCTTCTACTCATTCCAGCATCATGGCTCACCATTCCCTTACTTACATATTATATGCTAACATGGCACTATCGGGTAGAAATGTAACATAAGCCACAAAAATAATTTAAAGTTTTCTAGTATTGAAAATATTTTTAAAAAATATAAAAAAGAAACAGGTGAAATTAACTTTAACAATAGATTTTATTTATCCTGGTATAATCAAAATATTTGAACATTAGTACATCTATATTAACATGGAAAGTTTTAAGATTGTTTAACTTTATTTTTTGCACTGCCTTCAAAATTTGATGTGTATTTTACATTTACAGTACATCTGAAATTTGCTTACACTTTTTCACATGTATCATGATGCTTTGTGTCTTCTGTGTGCTTGCACACGCAGTTCCTTCTGCATTGTCTGCCTGAAAAACTCTTATTCAGTTTTTTAATGCAATCTGAGATATTGTTTTTCTCAGCGAGTATTTCTCTTAAGGATACCTCCATTGTTTTCTTTTTGCCAGCCTGTACATGTGCATTCTTCAGTTGTTGGTGTTATCTTACTGTACCGGTAACTTATTCATTTCATGTATTTTTCCCTTGCTGAATCCTTAATTCCTTGAAGGCAGATTGTGTCTTTTAACTTTTTTTTACCTAGAGCCTAACACAATATCTAGTTTATTGAAACTGCTCTATACATATTTGTTGGATGAATCCTTTGGATAGGGGGAGAAAACCTATACAATGCTATAAAAATGAACTAATAAAAGCATATGGAGGGTGGGCCATGGTGGCTCACTGGCAGAGTTCTTGCCTGCCATCCCGCAGACCTGGGTTCGTTTCCTGGTGCCTCCCCATGTTAAAAAAAAAAAAGGCAGTGTCATTTTCTTTGAAATCAAAATTCACTTTTCTATATGATATGTTTAATTGAGAGAGAAGACACAATTAAGATGCCAGTTGGCCTCAAAGATGAAACATTTGGCCGAAACAAGTTGAAATTTAAAAGAAAGAAATATAAAGTTCTGGATTAAATGTAAAGTATAAATTAAAATATAAAATAGAGAACTCAATTTGATAGCAGTGCATTTAAATTTACTATAAGCTTTATATGACTCAACAGTGTGATTTTACTACTATAAATCTATCTTGTACAGCACTACTAACTGTGGGGTCTAGATACTGGGAAGTAATAGTATCACTGCAGTGCATGAAATGCTCTTCCCCAGAATTTGGGATAAGTGGCTCCCTTTTATCATTCAGAACTCATTTAAATGTTTATTCCTTAGAGAAGAGTTACCCACACTTGCCATCTCCCCCAAAGGCAACTACTGTTCTGATTTGGTTCCACCATAGTTCTTTACCTGTTCTAGAACTTAATGTAAATAGATTCATGAAGTATGTACTCTTTTCTATCTGGCTTTTTTCAAATTTAGCCTAATAATTTGAGATTCATGTTGCATGTACCAGTAGCTCCTTCCTTATATTACTGAGTCCAGTGTATAGATGTATTATTTTACTTGTTTCTGGCTGTTAGGAATAAAACTGCTATGAACATTCTTGTATAAGTCTTTTGTGGATAGATTTGTTTTTTTAATTTATCCACCTTGGGACTCAGTGAGCTGTACCAAATCTGACCCCCTTCATACTTTCTGAATCTATTTAGGTGGATATTGAAATTTCTCAAACCATGTGTCTGATCTGTTGTGTTTTCCACCTCTTTCTCTCTGAACTACATTCTGGGTGATTTCCTCAGATCTTTAATTGATTAACTCTGTATATGTAATCTCTTTAACCTATCTGTTGAGTATTGAGGGTTTTTAACAATTTTAATAAATATTTTTCATGTCTTGATTTTCTACTTTTTATTTTTTACCTCCTGTTCATGTTTAGATAATATTTTCCTTGATCTTTTTGAACATTCTTTAAAGTCCCTTTCAGATCTTTCTATGATCTGGTTCTTCTGGTATAGATATTTTTGTTTGATGGTCTTTTTAATTTGAGGGTACGGGGTTTTCAGTTGTGAGCCTTCTTCTAAGGAATAATCTTCCATGGAAGTTCTGCATGTGTCCTACGGTGACAGTTTTGTGGTTAGCTCTGCCTGGTTCCAGCAGAGTTCACCAGTTTTGAGAGAGTTTTGATTTTGAGTTCTTAGCTCAGGGTTTCCTCTTGCGAGGATAATGTACACGCCCAGAGCACAGGTTTGAGAGTCTGCCCTCACAAGTGACTCTGTTCCTACTCTCAGCCTAGGAGCAGGGGGCTTCCTTATTGCCACGAGTGGTTGGAGACTCTCAGATCCCTGCTGATGAACAGGGCAGCATTCTCCTGGATCCCGGCCATGCCCTAGGCCTGTGGCCCGGACTTCTGTCTGTCCCTGGATTGGCTGTATACCCCAGCTCTGGACACGTAGTTCTGGTCTCTGACCAGCTTCACCTGCCTTCTGTCGTTGGCTCCTTCTTGAGTTTCTGACCCATGATAATTTATTTCTTTTTCTTCTTTTTGAACTTAACTGTTTATTAAATTTTTAATGTTATCTCCAAGCTTTTTTTTTTACAGTGGGAAAAGGAAGGGTTTCCATATCATCTCGTTATTTTAAGCAAAAGTCCCTCTCAGCAAATTATTTCATTTCATTAAACCTAAATTTCTTCTTTGATAAAAGTACAGGAGGAAGTACATGTAAAGTATTTAGTACAGTTTCTAAAATAAAGTACTTTAAAAAATATTTACTTTAAAGTGAATATTTGTAACAGCACAGCTATTATCATATTTGTTATTATTATTATTATTATCATTATTGCCCTGATTCCATTTTTTCTCTGCAATGGCTGAATATCTCTACAAGCATGATTATAATCTGAGGTTGTTGTAAGTATTAAATTATTTTTAAAATTTTGTTTTGAAACCATTGAAAGGGCGTAAAAGTAGTACACATCTTTGGGAAACCCTTAACCACAGAGAAGTGTAGGCAAGGTCCAACAGATCGCTCTGACTTTGGGCAATATAGGTTTTAGGCCAGAGCCCACAGTTGGATAGCTCAGAGCCAGAAATTTTTTTTGTTTCCCTGGCACATGTTTTAAAAAACTGTAAATTTGTTGCTATGGTGATATTTCACGTAACTTATGTCTCCTGAATAATCGAAATATCTGATCACATTGGGCCTTCGTCCCACACAGGATCAATTAGCTTGTGCTGAGTGGTTGTTGCCCCATATTTTCTTTCCATCACTGAGGCTGAGGGCCATTTGCCATTTGTATTAGTTAGAGTTCTCTAGAGAAACAGAATCAACAGGGAACACTCGCAAATATAAAATTTATAAACGTGTCTCATGTGACCATGGGAACGCAGAGTCCAAAATCCACAAGACAGTCTGTGAAGCCAAAGATTCCGATGGAGGGTCTGGACAAACTCCACAGGAGAGGCTCGCCAGCCAAAGCAGGAAGAGAGCCTGTCTTTTCTGAATCCTCCTTAAAAGGCTTCCTGTGATTAGATTAAGCATCACTCATTGTAGAAGGCATTCCCCTTGGCTGATTACAAATGGAATCAGCTGTCTATGTGGCTGATGTGATCATGATTTAATTCTATGAAATGTCCTCATTGCAACAGGCAGGCCAGCACTTGCCCAACCAGACAAACAGGTACCACCACTTGGCCAATTTGACACATGAACCTGACCATTACACCATTTATTGTCACACTTTTGCTGTTGCTGTATTTGTTTATAGTACAGAAATAATAATGCATACTCATCTTTATCAAAAATGGGAAAACAAAAGATAGATGGAGAAAGCCATATATTATAAGAAAAATGGAAAAGGAACTTTTTTGTAGTAGAAATAAAAACTGTTCTTTCATAGTTAATTGGGTATATCTGTATCAGTTTTCTTACACTTGGTTTGCTTCACTTATTTACCTTATCCTACCTGGCCCAGGGACCTTTCAATTTGCAACCTTATTCTGGACATCCTGGATATCTCTGTAAGATCTGCCTGCTTCTTTTTCTTTTCTGATCCCTTTCTCCCTTTTGTAGTATCCTAGCTTACCTTAAAATAACTATATTAGTTTCTGTGGAGAGCTGCTAAAACCTCTGAAGCAACAGGAAAGAGTTTATTCAAACCTGTTCACAACTTCCAGAAAAGTAAAAAAAAAAAATACCCCCCACCATCTTGCTGATGTGAACTGGTTTTGTGGCCACTGTTCTGCTTAGGGGCCTCTTGTGAGGGGTGCTTTTTGAGGGGTGAAGGTGGAGTTAGAGAGGGATTACAGAGTGTACAAAAAGGAAAAGTTAAAAATAGTGTTGTTTCAGGTAGAATTTGGGAGGAAATTTTGTAGTTTATAGGCAAATGGATTGTAAGTGAAACACTTTTTAGGGGAACACTTGTTTACATATAGGCTTATGCTATATATACATGTATATATATATATATATATATATATGCCATTTGTTTTACAGATTCTGGGAGTAGTGATATGCTTTCCTGAACAGCAGAAAAGGTGAAGATGTCTCGACAGCATTTGGTGGCTTTGACAGTGACCATCCTCGGCGTGGCTGTGGGGGGGTTTGTCCTGTGGAAGAGCATCCAGCGCCGGAGGAGTAAGTCAGGCTGTGTGACCCAGCAGCCTCGGAAGGGGCCCGGCAGTGGAGAGCTGCCCCCTCCAGAAGAAGACCAGCTGCCCTCCGGTGT
>PVIY010054471.1:0-14220 GCA_004026745.1 Myrmecophaga tridactyla
AAAAGCCATGTTTAAATATAAATCCCATTTCATAAAGGTAGAATAATCTCTATTCAATACTGTATGTTTGAAACTGTAATGAGATCATCTGCCTGGTTGATGTGATTTAGTCAAGAGTGATTGTTAAACTGGATTAGGTGACGACATGTCTCCACCCATTTAAGTGGGTCTTGATTAGTTTCTGAAGTCCTATAAAAGAGGAAACATTTTGGAGAGAGAGATTCAGAGAGAGAGAGCAGAACTATGTGACCACGAGATGCAGAGTCCACCAGCCAGCGACCTTTGGAGATGAAGAAGGAAAATGCCTCCCGGGGAGCTTCACGAAACAGAAAGCCAGGAGAAGATGCTAGCAGATGATGCTGTGTTCGCCATGTGCCCTTCCAGCTGAGAGAGAAGCCCTGACTGTGTTCTCCATGTGCCTTCTCATTTGAGAGAGAAACCCTGAACTTCATCGGCCTTCTTGAACCAAGGTATCTTTCCCTGGATGCCTTTGATTGGACATTTCTTTAGACTTGTTTTAATTGGGACATTTTCTCGGCCTTAGAACTGTAAACTAGCAACTCATTAAATTCCCCTTTTTAAAAGCCATTCTGTTTCTGGTATATTGCATTCCGGAAGCTAGCAAACTAGAACACTTTCTTCCATTGATCTCATGCAGCCTTCTTTTGCACCCCATGCTTTTGGAAGATTGTGGGGATGAGATGGTGGAACATATTTACCTCTCCTATTGTAGATTACATCACCTTGGTAAACAGGGAAGAGAAGGTGGTGGGCCAATCATTCTTTCTTTCTCCACCTCCCATCCCCATACATCACCCATCTGTGTCTCTTTTGTTCAAAAGGAGAGGAAGAAGCATTAAATTCCTTAAGTTTGCAGAAAAACCATGCAATACTGAGTTCCCATATCGCCATATACACAGTTTTTCCTATTATTAACATTTTGCATTAGTGTGGTACCCTTTATAATTGATGGAACAGTATTATTGCAATTACACTACTTACTGTAGTTCTTAGTTTATATTAGGAGTCACTCTGTATTATACAGTTCTACAGGTTTTTAAGTTTTTTGTTCTGGTAATATATATACAACTTAAAATTTCCCCCTTAATGTATTTTCTTTATTTAGTTATGTATACAGCTTCAAATTTCCTTGAGGATTTAACCCTGAATGTGGCTAAATTTTAACAACATTCAGATATATAATTCAGTGGCACTAATGCCATTTACAATGTTGTGCTACCATCACTGCCATCTATTACCAAAACTTTACCATCACTCCAAACAGAAACTCTGTATCAATTAAGCAATAATTCCCTATTCCCTACCCCGACTCTGGCCCCTGATAACCTATATTCTAGTTTTTTACTCTGTGAATTTACTTATTCTAATTATTTCGTATTAGTGACCATACAGTATTTCTGCTTTTGCATCTGGCTTATTTCAGTGAACATGGTGTCTTTGAAGTTCATCCATGTTGTAGCATGTATCAGAATGTCATTCCTTTTTATAGCTGAGTTCATTGTATGTATATACCATATTTTGTTTATCTATTCATTTGTTGGATGGATACTTGGATTGCTTCTACCTCTGTGCAGTTGTGAATAATGCCTCTATGAACGTTTGTATATAAGCATCTGTTTGAGTCCCAGTTTTAAATTATTTTGAGTTTGTACCTAGAAGTTGAATTCTGGATCATATGGTAATTCTGTACTTTCTGAGGAATTGCAAACTGTTTCCACAGTGGCTGCACCATTTTACATTCCCACCTATAATGAATGAGTGTTTCCATTTCTCCACATCCTCTTAAACACTTGCTATTTTCTGTTTGTGTGTGTGTGTGTTTTTTTTTAATAGCACCTATTCTAGTGGGGGTGAGATGGTATTTCATTGTGGTTTTGATTTACATTTCCCTAATGGCTAATGATTTTGAGAATCTTCACATGCTATGTGCAGTATTATCATTAGCTAATATATCAAGGTACAGTATACTTTGGGAAATATGTGTGTGTGTGTGTGTGTGTGTGTGTGTATATGTACACACACACTATGGGTATATATAATAAGTAGCAAATATAAATTCATACTTTAAATAGTTTTAATAATGTCTTTAGCTCACCTTTTTATGTATGATTAGTTCAATATTGTTCTTACCTTGTAAAGTGATTAACAAAGAGCTTGTGCAAAGAGTAGAGAAGGGTCAGTTTGTACAATTGGTTTTTTTGGCTACCTGCTTCTGTTTATATTATTATCTTTATAGTTTTTCTGACGAGAATCTTTTTAGGCCACTTAAGCGTTTTATGACATTTAGTTTATTTAAAACTAGGTAATATTCTTATATCCACTTAACTGGATGTACTACAAAGCCTTGTGATATGCTGAAGGAGGATGAATAAAGTGGGGCACCACTGACAACCTTTGTGTTGTGGATCTCCCAGTCTTCCATCAGAACACTGGTTCATAAGTGACATGTGACCATCTAACATCAAACTCTATGAGGGAGTCATTGTCAATCTATATTTTAAAAACTAGAAAAGACTAATTAAAAAAATTAATTTGATTTGAAACCTAAGATTTTTTTCCCTGTACCTCAAAGGATCATCCTGCCTACTTCCTAGAGTATGCATACCCCGCTTTGGAACCCAACTGGTTTAGCACAAGGATGCATTGTGGAAGAATTGATTGGTTTGCTTTTTCTCAGATCCTCTTCAAATTTGATTTATCATTGGAAGTCACCTAAATGAGAAAACTATTTAATCCTTAGAGCAAGCATAATCAGAATAATTCAGACTTCTTATACTAGATATTATGCCACTGAAAAACTAATTGTATGCTCAGGAATCCATACCCAGGACCTCTTATCCAAGTCTTTAGTAACTATCTAAATTATAGACTATAGAATGCATATATTGTTTAAACGGTATCTTAGTTTGCTAGGGCCGCTATGGCAGATACCACACACTGGTTGGCTTAAAAACAGGAATTTATTGTCTGACAGTTTTGGAGCCTAGAAGTTCGATATCAAGTTATTGGCTTGGCTTGCTTTCTCCTGGAGTCTATAGTGTTTCAGCAGTCCTCAATCACAGGGTGATCTCTTCTCGTTTCTGGGGCTCCTCTGATTTCCATTGACTTCTACTTCTGCATTCAATTTCCTTTGCTTGTAAGGATTTCACCCATATTGGATTAAGGCCCATCATTCAGTTTGGCCACACTAACTAATAAGATCATCTTCAAAGTTCCTATTTCCAAATGGGTTCACTTCCACAGGAACACAGATTAAGACTTGAACATGTCTTTTTGGGGGGACATGATTTAATCCCCAACAGCTGGAAAAAAGGAAATATTTCGATTTCAGTTCTATTTGGAAGAATTTATCATTTTTGTACAGCTAAAGGTGGAGATCTATGACTGAAGGTATCTATTTAATTTTTTTTGTTGAAATACAGGTGTTCTTTGGCAATTTATTATTTATGTTAATATACTCTTTCAACTGGAAAAGGTATTCAGAATTGTTCAAATAGCAATAAAATTATTTTCAAAAATAAATTTTGGAAGTTGTATATATTCAGGTCCTATCGTCAGTGGTCAATATAATGAATCTTTATAAATCACTATTTTGTATCTTGGAGAGTTAGAAGACCTACAGATCTTTTATGTGTACATGGAATTCTTACCCCTAAAATCATTGAAAAAGTACCCTTTTTTTTTACAGCATGTAGCTGCCCTGGTTTGAGGATTTCTCTTTGCTTCTGCTAGAAATATTAGTTTATTCCTTAGATAAGGGCTTTTGTTTGGTTAAAGACTCAATTATCTAATATCAAACATAAAATTAAAAAAAGAAAAAAAAAGAAGATAAAATTCAAAACAGGTTCTTCCCTCCCATCCTCCACCCTTCAAATACACAAGATCACAGATTCACTAATGAGTAAAACAGATGCAAATACCTCTCACCCTAGGAACAGATGGGAGAAATAAGGAAGGCCCAAGCCAACAGAGTAAGGGTTAAAATTCTTACCACTCTGGACAGGGTAAAGCACATTCTTGAGAAGAGTGGTGGGGGCTTGTTTCTATAGCCTGCAAATTCCTGTGGAGTACATGGCTAGACATGTCAGATCAAGGGCAGGAATAGCAATTCCACCAGTTGAGTTCCAGCAGGGGTAACAGCAGTAGTACAGATCTGGTCTGGAGAGTAGGCCAGAGGCTCTTTTGAGAGGTATTCTTGATGAATCATAGCAGTTCCCAAGAATGGTAGGCTACACACACACAAATACTTCACCAGCCCTGCTAAGGGTCATCATGAAAAAACCAGTCTCCCATTTTATGATTCCAACACCATTAGCACGTAAGTTCACATAATTGTACTTTAATAAAAGTGCATCACCTTGATTACAGACCAGGACCTACCAGCTTCAGCAAATTTAGAAGTCATTATGGTAACCAAAAGGTAAAAACTTCTTGCAAAGTAGTGTTTGCTTGGGGAGTTTAGGTCTCACAAAGGGGGATTTTCCTGGGAATTCCTAGTACAACAAACCAAGAAAAGAAGAAAGCAGGGCTAGAGATGGGTATATTTGTAAACTATTTTAGCCCGGTTTGTTGGTTTAATTTTTATGTGAGGGAAACAGACTGATCAGACTAACTAGGACTGAAATCTGTTTCTTCCTAGTCTTTCCCATTTTCTTTCCAACATCTGCTGTTCCTCCTCCCTCAACCCCTCTTGTAAGTAGTGTAGCTCTCCTTTTACTCCAGCTGCTTTATTGACATTGGCTTGGAATTGCTCATTTTCTAGTATTGGAAGGGATTTTATAGAAAAAGATCTTGATCAAGTAATCAATTATTTTTGCTCCTAACATTCTCAAACTATTTCCTCTGCAGTCCTTTAAAAAAAATAGCCAGAATACAAATTGTTAAATTTATTTTTCAGAATTTGGAAAAGTAGTAGAATGTTTTGTTTTAAAACAGAAGAATTAAAAAAGAAATGGTCATGCTATGAAAGACTTTAAAATTTTCTTTTAATCTTCAGGTTTGGTTACATTAATCATACTTTTCAGTTCATTGCATACAACAGAATTTATTAAATTATCTCAGCTGTGATTAACATTAAAGTATCTTGTTACATTAATATGTGAAAATTAGTTCTGTCTTGTAAAAAATACTACAATATTATAAATAATCTTTTACATGCCTGTGGGGAGCTAATGGGAAATTTAGTAACATTTGCATGTATTTCCTCAAATAGTAGTAATATTTCCATTTTTTATTTTTATTTTACTATTTTTAACATTTTTTAAATTGTGAAATATAACATATATACAAAAAAGCAATAAATTTCCAAGTACATTTTTTTTTTTTTAATTTGCATATGGGCAGGAGGCACCAGGGATCGAACTCCAGACCTCTAGCACGGCAGGTCGGAGCTCTGCCTGCTGAGCCACGGCAGCCACCCCCAAGTACATTTTAACAAATACTTACAGAACAGATTTTAAAAGTTTGGCATGGGGGGGCGGGCCACGGTGGCTCAGCAGGCAAGAATGCTTGCCTGCAAATGATGCCAGAAGACCCAGGTTTGATTCCTGGTGCCTGCCCATGTAAAAAAAAAAAAGTTTGGCATGGGTTATAGTTCCACAATTTTTCATTTTTTCTTCTAGCTGCTCCAAGACACTGGAGACCAACAGAAATATCAGTATAATGGTTCAGCAGTCATATTCATTTGTTAAATCTTATCTTCTCTGTTATATTCCTCCTTCTCTTTAAATAACATATATACATAAAGGCAATTAATTTCAATGTACATCACAACAATTAGTTGTAGAACAGATTTCAGAGTTTGTATGGGTTACAATCCCACACTTTTAGGTTTTTATTTCTAGCTGCTCTAAGGTACTGGAGGCTATAAGAGATATCAGTATAATGGTTCATCACTCATACTCATTTGTTAAACCCCATCTTCTCTGTATAACTCCACCATCACCTTTGATTTTTCCCCCACTTCTTAGTGCTATTTGAGCTATACCCATTCTAAATTTTTCATGGTGGGAGGGGCTGTTGATAATATGGGATAGGGGGATGGAACTAGTTGATGTTCTGAAAAGGTTGGCCTCTCTCCATTTCAGGACTTATTTGATCCAGGGACCCATCTGGAGGCTGTAGGTTTCTGGAAAGTTACCTAGTACGTGGAAACTTTGTAGAATCTCATAAAATACCCTAGAAATTTTTTTAGAGTTGGCAGGAATGGTCTTGGTTGGGATTTGACAAGTTAGGATAGGTAGCAATGTCTAACTGAAGCATGTGTAAAAGTGACCTCCAGTGTAGCCTCTCAACTCTATTTGAACTCTCTCAGCCACTGATACCTTATTTGTTATACTTCTTTTCCCTCTTTTTGTCAGGGTGGCATTTTTGATCCCATGGTGCCAGGGCTAGACTCATCCCTTGGAGTCATCTCCCACACTGCCAGGAAGACTTTTCACCCCTGATGTCAAATCCCACATAGAGGGGAGAGCAATGCTTTCATTTGCAGTGTTGGGCTTAGAGAGAGAGAGGCCATATCTAAGCAACAAAAGAGATCCTCCTGAAGTAACTCTTAGGTGTACCTATAGGTAGGCTAAGCTTCTCCACTACATACATAAACTTCACAATAGCAAGCCTCAAGATCATGGGCTTGGCTTATTGATTTGGGTGGTCCCTACTGTTTGGCACAGTATCTGGGGTTTCCTCGGTGGTAGTTTAATAGTTCCATATTTTCTCTCTCATCCCTCAAGGGATGTTACCAGTATTTTTTTATTATCCGCTTAATATATTCTGGGATGCGGGCGGCTGCCGTGGCTCAGCAGGCAGAGCTCCGACCTGCCGTGCTGGAGGTCTGGAGTTTGATCCCTGGTGCCTCCTGCCCATATGCAAATTTAAAAAAAAATATATATATATATATTCTGGGATGTATCCAGGCATTATATTAAGTTACACAGGATTAAATGCTCTCATTCTTATTCTGGGCTCCCTTTATTTGGATTGTTTAAATGATCCATCCAGACAGGTTGAGTTAGATTATATGCTACAGAAAATTTAGGTTCTGGACAAAAGAAACCTTTCTTCCTTTGGTCTCAAAGAGTAGACAACTCTCAAATACAGGCAATGTCTTCCTTCCCCCTATATTCTGAATTACCTTAATCCCAATCCAGTCGGCTTCATTCTTATCTTTAAATACCAGGTCCATTTTTTCGTTCTCAGCGATAAATATGTATGTACATTTATGGGTATTTTAACTATGAAAGAAATTTTTAATGTGTCTGTCGGCTGATCAGTCTAAGGGATCTGAATTTAGCAATTTAAGCTATTAAATAAAGATAACTTTGTATATATAAATAAAGTCCTGTTATTGCAAATATTTGTACACAAAGGGTTGTAGCAGTTGAGAAGTCTTTAAAATACACTTTCTATGCTCACATGTCCCAATATGACAGTCCTAGTAATGAATATGGTGATCCATTAGCCAAAATATTTTATAACTTTATACTGCAAATTTGCTTAGAAATGTGTTTTTTTTGGATACTTTCCATGAATGTGAGTTTTTATAAATACTCAATTATACTATAAAAGTATTTGAACTTTATGAATTTCTGCAGAATTCTACTCCTGTGGAAAAATTTGTTAAAATTGAATTTAGCCAGTATAAAGCCCACTATTCTAAGCCATGGTAATCCTAACAAGTGATGTTGGATTACTACAGCAAGGTATATGGTAGAGAATTATATTCATTCTTTTTTTTTTCTCAGTAAAAGTTTGTTCAACTTTAATAGAAGCCACAGTATATTCATTCTTAATTATTCTACTTGAGACAGGTATCAGTGGATACTTTCCCACAGCTATGCTCGTGATGATACTGCTGCTTTTGTTTGGGGGAGTTGTACAAAATCAGTCACTACTAATGGTGAGAGTGTTCAGATTTCAATAAATGATTTGTGTCATGAAAGTCTGTGTTAGAGTCTACCAACAATTTTTAAAATTGGGTATTATATAAATTATTGAAATAAAGCTCTAATACAGATTCTGTTGTTTGCTTTCTTCCTGGGGAAATCCAGTGTCCTTACGAAAACAGTCCTAAAATAAAGTTGTTACATATTGGAGAAAGGCAGAGTGATTGTGTTGTTATGACAACTCAAATAGGGAAAATGTAAACAGCACCAGAGAATCTGCATCCTGTTGTCATAGCAACCATAGTTGTGAAAATGATTAAAGCTGGTCTAGAAAGGATGTATTTAGCTTTAGTCAATTGAAAGTAAATAGTGTAAGAAAAGACAGGGATAATTGGTTTTAGGTAAAAATTAAATCCCTCTGGTACCACAGGTTGCTAGTACCACTATGTATAGCCAGATCTCTGTCCTTTCTAATTATATTTCAGCTCAATTTTATTGCCTCAGATCATGATGATAGTATGAAGGAAAGATAAATGTAATAGCTATATGAAAAGCTTGTGAATAAAGATTTTTTTGGGGGGTAGCAAATTTAGAAATTGAAGATAACAAATTTTGTTATTGGTAATATTTAAAATATATATATTTTTATTGACAAATCTCCATTTCTCATCCAGTGCTTAATTTATACTCTTTTCCATATGTTTTTTCTGTATCATTTTAATCATAAGTATTGAACTACAACAGAAAAATCCAATGTCTTGGCAATTTGTAAAGCATCCAGTGCAGTATTATGATTGCATGCATGTGAACAGATGGATTTGATGAGAATGATAAGCACTCTGTAGGTGTGAAGAAATTTAACTTTAGCTATATTTTACAAACTTTCTCTGTAATCAAAGGTTCTTAATTGTTACTTAAATGTCATTATTTCTTTCCCAACTTCAACTTGCCCCATCATAGTAAAATATTTTATACCAGTGGAGTGGAGATATGTTAGGAATAAACCTGATGAAAGCCAAGCTCTTTGTGCATCATCTGGCTGCTTGCACAGGTTTTTGTGTTAATGGAATTGGTATCTGTGTATTAGAGTATTGATTGCTGCTTGATAGGTGCTGTGTAAAAGAAGTAACCCAGTAACAATGTATTAAAGGGGTTTAAAAGCTATTTGTATTACAGATGAGGTGGAAGAAGATGGAGTTCTGCAAGACTGCATATGTATAAAGCTGAAGACTTTTTCTAAAAACCATGGGTGTTGAAATTCACTTATTTCCATCCTCCTTTAACTACAAAAAATAGAACCCTACCAGAATATGAGTGGTCTACACTAGTGCCATTTCCTGTTTGCTCTTTATATTTAATATGCTTGAGTTGTAGTTGAAAGCAGTGTTGAGGACATAAGTGAGTTTAAGAGATAATATTGACTGACCATAAGAACAGTGTTTTAAAGTAATCCATTGAAGGATATTTTTAGTCATAATTCAAACATTAGTGTTAATTTGTTTAAATGTAGGTTGATTTTCATAAATGGCCTCTTCACTTTAAATATTGTTCAATTTTGCCTGGCTGTCCAAATGCTGTCCTTTCATATAGGCATAGGGGAAAAAACCTTCCTTTTAAAAAGCAGAAAAGATGAGAGGAGGAGAAGAGAATTCGAGTGATTTTTCTGCGGGATCTGTAAAAAACTCATTCCTCTCTGCTCTTTATTTAATTCTATTAGGTTGTGTATGGCTCCTGTGGTTTATGTTGGACAATTTAGGCTGTTAAATGGTTTGCATATCTAACCAATAGTTCAAAGATTCTGTTAACAATTTAGCTAGCCTTTTGTAAAGGAGTTTGAAAATCAAAGTTGACTGTTAGTTCCTTTATCCCACTGTGCCCAGGTATTATTGCACCATTGGGATGTAACAGTGGATGGATTTGAATCTCCCTTTCTTCTCTCTTGGAACAGAAGTTTTTAAGCTAGTTTGTAAATCTGTAAAAACATTTTATGTTAAAATCTGATGCGCTGATTTTTAGATCAGTATCCAAAAGTGGGCAAAGTCATTAGGGTGTGCATTTGAGATTATGTTTTCGTCTTGGTTTGTGATAAATTGGATTGGAAGATCAGGCACTTTATTTTCCTGAAAGAAAAAAAAATTATTAGATATATTCACCATTCCTTATTTCACAATTTCTTGCCACATTTCACTTGCTTCAGAAATGTTCATGCTGGATCCTTCTTGTGAATTTGTAACTCTTTGCTGATGATGTCCTGAGAGGAAGGAGAATTTCTTATCTAACCTACAGAATATCCACAACATCACAAAATGCCCTCACAACATATCAAAGCATCGGATAGCCAATAAACCTAATCTCTTGCTATATTCCATGAACTAGGGAGGCTAGAGGTAGATACTGTTTATTTTTGTTACTTACCAAAGAGCATGACTCTTGGTGTCTTGAAATGGTTATTTTATATATTATAGCTGCCAGTCAGAGATTTGCAAATAGTGAAGTAAACACTGCTGAAAATGAGTTTCTTCTCTCTGCTAGTCTGTAGTACCAAGGAAGTCAGAATGTGGTTCTATTTCTTTATGTAAGGATTTATTCTCTTTCTAATGAGCAATAAATTTTCTTTTTTCTACACCTATACGAAAGTTAAATTAAGGAGAACCCAAGAGAGCTGGGATTCTTGGTTTGCATCCGTTGAAATACCTTTGCATGTCAGGGAATCCTTTCATGAGTGGAATTTCCCTCTCCTTAGAAAAAAACTTCAGATAGCTCCCGTTTGAACGCATTGTTAGAGCAGACACATCTGTAGAAAATGGAGCAGGATGATCCAGAAGTCTTAAGTATTAGGGTTTGTCTTTTTCTCCCTCCTCAAAGGATTTTACTCTGTGACTTTTTTTTGCTTTTGCTTGGGAAATGGGGGAAAAGAGCGCTGTTCTCTCATATGGCAGCCATCCTGGCCTTAACTTGTGGATTATTAGCATCACACTAGCCTCTGTTGAATCAGATAAACTGCTATAAATGAATGTGTAAATCCATGGGGGGGGAGGGGGGAGGGAAGAATGTTGCAAATGTCTTTCCTCAGATAGAAGAGGGCTTCAGTTTATATTTTCTCCTCTAGTTACAAAGAAGTTTTTTTCTTTTTCTTTCTCCATTTTTTTCCCTCCTCCCTACCCTCACATTAATTTTGCTTCTTTCCTTCCTTGCTTGCTTCCTTCCTACTTCCTCCCTCCTCCATTCTTCTTCCCCTCTCTCTTCAGAAATACATGAAGTCTAATCCTTTGTGATCATTTGAAATTTTTGTATAGGTCAATCCCAAATCATCAAAAATTGTGTAACCCAATAATTTCTAGGCCTCAGCTAGTGGCCTAGTTATTTCAAATAATATTTAATGCAGTTCCAGGGCAATAAGAGAATTTGTACAGTCCTTTGGAACTTATTGCAATGGGATTTGACTTGAATTTAATACAGTGATATCAAGTATAACCAAAAAAAAAATTTAATGGCATGATTTAAAAGATGTTTAAGTACAGGTATAGGAGATTGAGTTGCACAACCTAACCAGAGGTAATTACAGTTTTACTGAGTAAGTGAGCACTTTTGAAAATGTCAAAACTCTCTTGACTTAGCATAAGGTGATTTTCAATAGTTTGGCAAGGGAAATTGTCAGTGATAAAATGAATGTCTTTACTTTTTATCGTGTACAGGAAGAATATAGATACTACCTGGTTATATGCATAAATATGTTTAATGTTTATTAAATTGATTTGTTTCCTGTGGGTGAATATTAAAAATGATTTTTTGGGAGGATGGAAGACATATAGCATCTAGGCATTATTATGATACCCTCATGCTTGCTAATGTTGAATATTTCATGTTATTTTTTTTAAAAAGAAAATTGTTCTTTATTCTTTCATATTCAACAGTCTTAGAGTAAAATCAGCTATTCACCAAATATAGCTAGAATTTTTAATGTTGATACCAATGAAAAAATTTAAACAAAGTGTCAATATTGGAAAAACTTGGTTGTTTTATACTCTAAAAAGTCAAGCCAGTGACTTTTAAGATCTTTTGTTTTCTTTACTGAAGCAGAATAGTGAAAATGTTTTTGTAGAAAGTTATGAAAAAAAGTATGTATTGATATGCTTTGGGTCATTCTAGTCTCTCTGGTAAATTCATAATTAGGAAGGCCTTTTAAAGACTGTATTCTGGTCTCACAGGTTCACAGCTACTCCATATCTGGTAAATCTAAATTCATATGTGAGGAGGTTATGTTTTTTAAGGCATATTATTTACACAATTCACTGGAATGGCTCCTTTGGAAGCTGGGCGACTCTCGTGTAATTATGTACTTAGTAACCCTGCACTACACAGCATAGAAATTCAAGTAAGAATAATTTACTGCTTATGAATAGTTATTAGAATTTTAAAGCATTTGTTTACTCACAATTCTAGTTTATCAGTGTTATATTTGACTAATTGAATACTTAGCCAATAATAATGAATGAAATTTATTTTAGAAGGCAACCATGTTTGAATTTAAGCCATTCTAAGTAAGCATCAGGAGCCGTTTTCACCCCTTCTGGTTTAAAGGAATTTTCAACCTTATAGTCATGTGATGAAACTAATAATTACAATAAAAATCCACATTAGAAGTGTTGTGGGTTTAAATCACATAATTAATCTTAAATCACAGTATTATGGAATTTTATTGCAGCAGAGTATTGTTAGAAATCTTTTAATCTACTCCATTTTCTCAATGATGAAGCTAGGCTCATAGGTCATACAGTTGGTTTGAGGATAATCTTGCACCAGAACCTGGCCTCTTAAGTCCTGGGTTAATGTCACACCTCCTCTCAGTTATCCTGATAATTCACCAGGCATTTCTAGAACCTCTGATATGTACACAACAATAGGCTAGGCAGCCAGAGGTTATAAGAATAGTATGAGTTCATATGGTCTAACAATAATGATAACAAACCAGTTACATTTTAAATTTTAACTCTTATTTATGTAGGGTTTTCCGGTGTTTATAAATGTTAATATGTGGTGGGTAAACCTTTAAATCTCATTTTTCTACTAGATTGTAATCTCCTTGAAGGCAGGGCCCCATCACCTCTCATGAAGCTAATCCAATTTCATTTGGAAGGCTTAAATTAAAGAACAACAACAAAAAATTGAGCATTGATGGCATTGTTGAATAAATTTAGCTTCCCATGGTGTTTACTTTGCGTATTACATGCATTTTAAAATTATATTTCTATAATTCTGATTTCAAGTAACAGATTGTAACATTCCCCTCTTCCGCAAGATGAGCAACAACTGTAAGGGTTCAGATATAGGTCACTGAAGACAGACACTGAAACACCTTTAGGACCTTGCCTCAAATCTTGCCTTTTCTGGGACTACATGATCTTTATTTCCCTTCCTGCCTCTATTTCCTTATCCCTTCTTTGAAGATGAGTTTTCTCATCTTCAAGTGCTGCTGCTTTTAGAGGACTAAAGATAACTGTTCCATAATTCCAAGATTTCTCTCTTTATTACTAAAGTGCTTTACTGAGGCTTCTCTCTGCTCAATTTCAAATTCCTAAAACAGAGAATCTGGATCAGATTGAGTCAGATGTCCACTTTTCACCCTCTGCATCAATGCTTTGGCCAAAGGAAGGAGGCAGTGCCCATAATATAAATGGGTCCCTAGTGCTCCAGCATTAAGCAAAGAGAGGTCTATATCAGAACATAACAGCGGGGTTGGATGGACCCTGTGAATGGTGGCTGCTTACAATCCTTTGGTTCATTTAAAGCTGCATATCTTAAAATATTTTGTTTTAGAACTATATATTAAATTGAGGTATTTATTTCCATTTATGTACCTTGTTTTAAAAATATAAATTTTCACCTTTGCAGTTTTAATGTACCCTATAAGTAGTAGAAAATCAGAGAATGTACATGATAGGCATTAAAATTTTATATTTTTATTTTTTAATCAACCTTGTTGAGGTACAATCCACACACATGACATACTTTTTCATTTATTTAGGTCTTCTATAATTTCTTCCAGTGATGTATTGGAGTTCTCTGAATAGAGAACTTTGCACATCTTTCATTCGATTTATTCCTATGTATTTAATGCTTTTTTTATAAACTTTTTTATTAATTAAAAAACTTAACAAAAGAACATTAAGATATCATTCCATTCTACATATACAATCAGTAATTCTTAATATTATCACATAGTTGCATATTCATCATTTCTTAGAACATTTGCATCGATTTAGAAAAAGAAATAAAAAGACATCAGAAAAAGAAATAAAACGATAATAGAGAAAAA
>PVIY010054472.1:0-14204 GCA_004026745.1 Myrmecophaga tridactyla
CATAGACTGGCAGAATGGATTAAAAAACAGGACCCATCTATATGCTGTCTACAGGAAACACATCTTAGACCCAAAGATAAACATAGGTTGAAAGTGAAAGGTTGGGAAAAGATATTTCATGCAAATAACAACCAGAAAAGAGCAGGAGTAGCTATACTAATATCCAACAAATTAGACTTCAAATGTAAAACAGTTAAAACAGACAAAGAAGGATACTATGTATTAATAAAAGGAACAATTCAGCACAAAGACATAACAATCATAAATATTTATGCACCAAGCCAGAATGCTTCAAAATACATATGGAAAACACTGAAAAGAGAAATAGACACATCTACCATAATAGTTGGAGACTTCAATTCACCATTCTCATCAATGGACAGAACATCTAGACAGAGGATCAATAAAGGAACAGAGTATTTGAATAATTCAATAAATAAGCTAGACTTAGCAGACATTTATACATTATATCTCACAACAGCAGGACACACCTTTTTCTCAAGTGCTCATGGATCATTCTCAAGGATAGACCATATGCTGGGTCACAAAGCAAGTCTCAATAAATTTAAAAAGATTGAAATAATACAAAACACTTTCTCAAATCATAAAGGAATGAAGTTGGAAATCAATAACAGGCAGAGTGCCAGAAAATTCACAAATATGTGGAAGCTCAGCAACACACTCTTAAACAACCAGTGGGTCAAGGAAGAAGTTACAAGAGAAACCAGTAAATATCTCGAGGTAAATGAAAATGAAAACAACATATAAAAACTTATGGGACGCAGCAAAGGCAGTGCTAAGAGGGAAATTTATTGCCCTAAATGCCTATATCAAAAAAGAAGAAAGGGCAAAAATCAAGGAATTAACTGTCCACTTGGAAGAACTAGAGAAAAAACAGCAAACTAACCCCAAAGCAAGCAAAAGAAAAGAAATAACGAAGATTAGAGAAGAAATAAGTGAAATTGAGAACATGAAAACAATTGAGAAAATCAACAAAACCAGAAGCTGGTTTTATGAGAAAATCAATAAGATTGATGGACCCTTAGCAAGATTGGCAAAAGGAAGAGAGAGGATGCAAATAAATAAAATCATAAATGGAAGAGGAGACATAACCACTGACCCCACAGAAATAAAGGAAGTAATGACAGGATACTATGAACAACTTTATGCTAATAAATACAACAAGGTAGATGAAATGGACAACTTCCTAGAAAGGCATGAACAACCAACTGTAACTCGAGAAGAAGTAGATGATCTCAACAAGCCAATCACAAGTAAAGAAACTGAACCAGTTGTTAAGCTCCCCAAAAAGAAAAGTCTAGGACCTGCTGGCTTCACATGTGAACTGTACCAAACATTCAAGAAAGAATTAGTACCAATCCTACTCAAACTCTTCAAAAAAGCTGAAGAGGAGGGAAAGCTACCTAACTCATTCTACGAAGCCACCATCACCCTCATACAAAAGCCAGACAAAGATATTACAAAAAAAGAAAACTACAGACCAATCTCTTGTATGAATATAGATGCAAAAATCCTCAACAAAATTCTAGCAAATCGAATCCAGCAACACATTAAAAAATTATACACCATGAGCAAGTAGGATTCATCCCAGGTATGCAAAGATGGTTCAACATAAGAAAATCAATTAATGTAATACACCATATCAACAAATCAAAGCAGAAAAACCACATGATCATCTCGATTGATGCAGAAAAGGCATTTGACAAGATTGAACATCCTTTCCTGTTGAAAACACTTCAAAGGATAGGAAGAGAACTGCTTCAAAATGATAAAGGGAATATATGAAAAACCCACAGCTAACATCATCCTTAATGGGGAAAACTGAAAACTTTCCCCCTAAGATCAGGAACAAGAAAAGGATGTCCACTATCACCATTTTATTCAACATTGTGTTGGAAGTTCTAGCCAGGGCAGTTAGACAAGAAAAAGAAATACAAGGCATAAGAACTGGAAAGGAAGAAGTAAAACTCTCACTGTTTGCAGATGATAGGATACTATATGTTGAAAACCCAAAAAAATCCACAGTAAAAATTACTAGAGCTAATAAATGAGTACAGCAAAGTGGCAGGTTACATGATCACCACTCAAAAATCTGTAGTGTTTCTATACACTGGTAATGAACAATCTGAGGGGGAAATGAAGAAAAAAATTGATTTACAATTGCAACCAAAAGAATAAATATTTAGGAATAAATTTACCTAAAGAGACAAAAGACCTATAGTGAGAAAACTACAAGAAATTGTTAAAAGAGATCACAGAAGACCTAAATAGATGGAAGGGCATACTGTGTTCATGGACTGGAAGACTAAATATAGTTAAGATTGGCTACCTAAATTGATCTACAGATTCAATGCAATCCCAATTAAAATCCCAAAAACATACTTTTCAGAAATAGAAAAAACAATATCTAAATTTATCTGGAAGGGCAGGGTACCCTGAATAGCTAAAAGTATCCTGAGAAAGAAAAATGAAGTTGGAGGTCTCATGCTACTTGATGTTAAGGTGTATTATGAAGCTAGGTCAAAACAGCATGTTAATGGCATAAGGATAGATATACTGAACAATGGAATCCAATAGAGTGTTCAGATATAGATCCTCTCTTCTATGGACAATTGATCTTTGATAAGGTAGTCAAACCAACTCACCTGGGACAGAACAGTCTCTTCAATAAATGGTGCTGAGAGAACTGGATATCTGTATGCAAAAGAATGAAAGAGGACCCATATCTCACACCCTATACAAAAATTAACTCAAAATGGATCAAAGACCTAAACATTAGATTTAAGACCATAAAACTGTTAAATGAAAACGTAGGGAAATATCTTATAAATCTTATACTAGGAGGTGGTTTCCTAGACCTAACACCCAAAGCACGAGCATTGAAGAAAGGAACAAATGGGAACTCCTCAAAATTAAACACTTTTGTACATCAAAGAACTTCATCAAGAAAGTAAAAAGACAGCCTATACAATGGGAGACAATATTTGGAAACGCTATATCAGCTAAAGGTTTAGTATCCAGAATATATAGAGACTGTTCAACTCAACAACAAAAAGACAGACAACCCAATTACAAAATGGGCAAAAGACTTGATCAGACACTTCTCAGAAGAGGAAATACAAATGGCCAAAAGGCACATGAAAAGATGCTCAACTTCCCTGGCTATTTGGGAAATGCAAATCAAAACCACAATGAGATATCATCTCACACCCACCAGAATGGCCATTATCAATAAAACAGAAAACGTCAAGTGCTGGAGAGGATGTGGAGAAAGATGCACACTTATCCACTGTTGGGGGAATGTCAAATGGTACAACTGCTATGGAAGGCAGTTTGGCAGGTCCTGAGGAAGCTAAGTATAGAACTGCCATATGACCTGGCAATACCATTGCTAGGTATCTACTCAGAGGACAAGGACACAAACAGACATTTGCAGACCAATGTTTATAGCAGCATTATTTACAATGGCCAAGAGATGGAAACAGCCAAAATGTCCATCAACAGATGAGTGGCTAAACAAGCTGTGGTATATACATACGATGGAATATTATGCAGCTGTAAAACAGAATAAAGTTATGAAGTATGTAACAACATGGATGGACATTAAGGATGTTATGCTGAGTGAGATTAGCCAGAAACAAAAAGACAAATACTGTATGGTCTCACTGATATGAACTGACATTACTGAATAAACTTGGAGAATGTCATTGGTAACAGAGACCATCAGGAGATAGAAATAGGGTAAGATAATGGGTAATTGGAACTGAAGGGATACAGACTGTGCAACAGGACTGATAGTAAAAACTCAGAAATGGATAGCACGGTACTACCTAACTTTAATATAATTATGTTAAAACACTGAATGAAGCTGAATGTGGGAATGATAGAGGGAGGAGGGCTGGGGGCACAAATGAAATCAGAAAGAAAGGTAGACGATAAAGACAGAGGGTATAATCTAGGAATGCCTAGAGTGTATAATGATAGTGACTAAATGTACAAATTTAAAAATGTTTTTGCATGAGGAAGAACAGAGGAATGTCATTACTGCAGGGTGCTGACAATAGATGGTAATTAATATTTTAAAAATTTAACATGTGTGAAACTAAAGCAAAAAATGTTTATTTGGTACAAAATTTATATTTTGACTATTGCAGTTCCTAATATAACTTACATGGACAGCTTAACTGCACACCATAAATACATGGAACCTTGAGTAGGGCATAAGATTTTGTAGATTTGTCCAGAGTGATGCCCCAATAAATCCCAGAGTGATTTGAACAGTGAGTAAAACAGTATTTGCAATGTCCCCTTGGGGGAATGGTGATAAAGGGGGAAAATTCAACTTCCCCAAGTGGAGAATACATGATATTCTCTCAAGCAGTGGGGACAACCATAGGCTGTGTCCCCAATCTTGGGGTTTGTTCATATGAAACTTAACCCCACAAAGGATAGGTCAAGCCTACTTAAAATTAGGCCTAAGAGTCATCTCCAAGAGAACCTCTTTTGTTGCTCAGATGTGGCTTCTCTCTCCAACCCAAACAACAAGCAAATTCACCACTCTCCCCATGGCTACATGGGACATGACTCCCAGGAGTGTGGACCTTCCTGGAAACATGGGACAGATATCCTAGAATAAGTTGTGACTCAGCATTAAGGGATTAAGAAAACCTTCTCAACCAAAAGGGGGAAGAGCAAAATGAGACAAAATAAAGTGTTAAAGGCTGAGAGTTTCCAAACAGTCATGAGGTTATCCTGGAGGTTACTCTTACGCATTAAATAGATATCACCTTGTTATTCAAGATGTAATGGAGAGGCTGGAGGGAACTGCCTGAAAATATAGAGCTGTGTTCCAGTAGCCATGTTTCTTGAAGATGATTGTATAATGATATAGCTATATCATTATATATATATAATATAATGATATAATGTGAAAATCTTGCGTTTGATGCTCCTTTTATGTACTTTATCAACAGATGAGTAAAACATATGGAATAAAAGTAAATAATGGAACAAATTTTAAAATAAATTTAGATTGAAATGCTAGTGATCAATGAAAGGGAGGGGTAAGAGGTATGGTATGTATGTATTTTTTCTGTTGTCTTTATTTCTTTTTCTGAATTAATGCAAATGTTCTAAGAAATTATCATGATGATGAATATGCATATATGTGATGATGTTGTGAATTACTGATTATATATGTAGAACGGAATTATCATATGTTAAGAATGTTTGTGTTATATATTTTTTAAAAATTAAAAATTAATAAAAAAATTTATAATGAAAAAGCAAAGGAACTATAATTGCTAAAACAATATTGAAAGAGAAGAAAATAAAGTGGAAGGAATCAGTCTACCTGATTTCAAGACTTATTATGTAACTACAGTAATCAATATGTATGGTTTTGGCAGATGGACAGACATATAATTCAGTGTAACAAAAGAAGGAACCCAGAAATAGACCAATAGAAATATGACCATATGTTTTTGTTTGTTTTTAACGAAGGTGGAAAAGCATTTCAAGAAAAAATAGTCTTTTCAAGAAAAGTTTCTTGTGCAACTGGACAAATAAATACATGCTGGCAAATAAGTGATCCTTTAAATCCATATACAAATATTACTTTGAAATCAACCACAAACTTAAATGTCAAATATAAAACTTTTAAGAGAAAATATTTAGGATTTAAGGCTAGGCAAAAAGTTTTTGAACACGATACTGCAAACACTATCTCTATAAAAGCAACAATTGACTGGAGACCTGGGTTCGATTCCCAGAGCCTGCCTATGCCAAAAAACAAACAAATAAACAAACAGCAACAACTGATAATTTGGACATCATCAAAATTAAAAATATTTACCCTTTGAAAGACCACATTTAAAGGATGAAAAGATTAGCAATGTGTTGGTAAATTATATTTGAAAATTACATATCCAACAAAGGACTAGTATCTAAACATCAAAAGACCAGTAGAAGAATGTTCATAGCAGTGTTATTCATAATGTCCCAAGCTGAAAGCAACCCAAATGTCCTATCAACAGGAGAATAATGGAAAAAGTATGGTATATTCAGACAATTTTATTTCATAACAAATGATAAATACACTACTGCTAAATACAACAACATCTATAACTTATAAATATGTTGGGCAAAAGATGCCAGGCCCAACAGTACATACTCTGTAGCTTCTATTAATATAAAATTAAAAAACAGACAAAACCAATCTATTGTGATAGAGGTCAAAATACTGGTTAACTTTTTGGGGTATCAGTTGGGAAGAGAGATAAGGGAGCCATTTGGGATGTTGAAAACGTTCTATATCTTTATTTGATGGTGGTTGCATGGATTTATATTATACCTATAATATCACTGAGCTATGATTTTAGGATTTGTGCTCTATATTGCACAAAAGAAAAATAAATCACATGCTCAAAATAGGTAGTAGATCTGTGTTTTGAAACCACATTTTGTAGTTAACAAAATCAGTTCTCTTTTAATTCTTCTTTTGCCTCTGAAGCTAAAATTTTTAACACAGAGTAAACCTGAGCATGGGTAATTCATTAAAAACAAACAAACATACCTGTCACTAGCTTGGTAGGTTTAAAAGACTGAAGATACCCCATATTTGAAGACTAGACATGCTTTTGGTATGTTGTATATTGGTGCAAAATTAAAAGCTCGACTTAACTATGAAAGCTTAATTGTCAACAGTATTTTTGAGACTGCCCAAAAGAAAATAATTATACGTGTGCATGAAAAGGGGTGTGCAGAAAACACTATTTAAAATGGAAAAAACTGAGAAGAATTTAAAATATCCTACAAAAGGAAAATGGTTAAAGAAAAAAACAATGTGGCTGTTTTAGTTTGCTAGCTGCCAGAATGCAACATAAAAAATGGAATGGCTTTTAAAAGGGAATTTAATAAGTTTCTAGTTTACAGTTTTAAGGCCAAGAAAATGTCCCAATTAAAACAAGTCTATAGAAATGACCAATCTAAGGCATCCAGGGAAAAATACCTTGGTTCAAGAAGGCCGACGAAGTTCAGGGTTTTTCTCTCAAGTGAGAAGGCACATGGCGAACACAGTCACAGTTTCTCTCTCAGCTGGAAGAGCACATGGCGAGCAAGGTGTCATCTGCTAGCTTTTTCTCCTAGCTTCCTATTTCATGAAGCTCCCCAGGAGGCATTTTCCTTCTTCATCTCCAAAGGTCGCTGGCTTGTGGGCTCTCTGCTTCTCATGGCTGTGTCATTCTTCTCTGCTGTCTCTGAATCTCTTTCATTCTCCAAAATGTTTCCTCTTTTATAGGGCTCCAGAAATTTATCAAGAACCACCCAAATGGGTGGAGACATGTCGTCACCTAATCCAGCTTAGCAACCACTCTTGATTAAGTCACATCTCCAGGGAGATGATCTGATTACAGTTTCAAGCATACAGTATTGAACAGCGATTATTCTACTTTTATGAAATGGGATTTTGATTAAAACATGGCTTTTCTAGGGTACATACATCCTTTCAAACCAGCAGTGGCCATAAAATATTACGAGAGTTCATAATTTAATTACATGAAAAGTTGTTCACTATATCTTGTTAGATGTCACATGTAGATTACAAAACAGTACATGTGTTATGATCCTGCTTTGAATGAAAAAAGATATTACATGTTCATGGATGTAAAGACAGTTTTGTTAAGATGTCAGTTCTTCCCAACTTCATTTATGGATTTAATGCAATCCAAATAAAAATTCCAGCAAGTTATTTTGTAGATATCAACAAACTAAATCTGAAAGGTATATGGAAAATAAATAAAATTCATATGGAAAGGCAAAAGACCCAGAATAATCAACACAATACTGAAGGAGAACAAAGTGAGAGGATTGACACTTCCTGACTGATACTGAGAAAAGAATAAACAAATTGATCAATGGAACAAAGTAAGAGAACCCAGAAATAGATACACACAAATATAATCAAAACTGATCTTTAACAAAGGAACAAAGGCAATTCAATAGAGAAAAGATAATCTTTTCAACAAATGGTGTTGGAAATACTGAACATCCACATGCAGAAAAAATGAATCTAGACCCAGATTATAACTTTCATAAAAATTACCTCAAAATGAATTATAGACCGATGTGTAAAATGCCAAATTATACAACATGTAGAAGATAACACTGGAGAAAGTTTAGATGACTTTGGGGTTAGTGGTAACTTTTTAAATACAACACCCAAAGCATAATGCATTAAAGAAAAAACTGGTAAATTGGACTTCAATATAATCAGACATTTCTTCTCTTCAAGACACTTATGTGAAAAGACAGGCCAGAAACTGGGAGAAAATATTAGCAAAACACATACCTGATAAAGGATTTGTATCCAAAATATTATAAAGAACTCTTAAAATTCAATATAAGAAAAATAGACCAAGTACAGAACAGGTACATACACACACACACACAGATGAACAGACACCTCACTAAAGGAGAGACAGAGATGACAAATGAGCATATGGTGTTAGTCTGGGTTCTCTAGAGAAGCAGAACCAACAGGAAAGATCTGTAAATATGAGATTTATAAAGGTGTCTCACATAACCTTGGAAATGGAAGAATCCAAAATCTGTAGGACAGGCTGTGAAGCTAGCAGCTCCAATGAAGGGACTGGACGAACTCCAAAGGAGAGTCTTGCTGGCTGAAGAAGTAGTGAAAGAATCTCTCTTCTTCCTTAAAAGCTTTCAGTTGATTGGATTATCTCATTGTGGGAGGCATGCCTTAGTTGATTGCAGATGTAATCAGCCACAGATGCAGTCAACTGACTGATAATTTAAAACACCTGCCTGTATTTCATGGCTGACTGGTTTATCAGTCAGCAATGAAATATCCCTGTACTGACATTCAGGCCAGTACTTGCCTAACCAGACAACTGGACCTCATCATTTGGCCATGGTGCTGGTTTGAAATGATGTATGTACACTAGAAAAGCCATGTTTTAATCAAAATCCCATTTTGTGAAGGCAGCCGCTTCTTCTAATCCCTATTTGGCATTGCATGTTTGAAACTGTAATTAGGTCATCTCCCTGGAGATGTGATTTAATCAAGAGTGGGTGATAAACTGGGTTAGGTACAGGCCTGTCTCCACCCATTTGGGTGGGTCTTGATAAGTTTCTGGAGTCCCATAAAAGAGGAAACATTTTGGAGAATGAGAGAGATTCAGAGCAGAGAATGCTGCAGCACCACGAAGCAGAGAATCCACTAGCCAGTGCCTTGGAGATGAAGAAGGAAAATGCCTCCCGGGAAGCTTCATGAAATAGGAAGCCAGGAGAGAAAGCTAGCAGATGATGCCATGCTCACCACGTGCCCTTCTAGCCAAGAGAGAAACCGTGACTGTGTTCACCATTTGCCTTCTCACTTGAGAGAGAAACCCTGAACTTCGTCGGCCTTCTTGAACGAAGGTATTTTTCCCTGGATGCCTTAGATTGGTCATTTCTATAGACTTGTTTTAATTGGGATATTTTCTTGGCCTTAAAACTGTAAACTAGAAACTTATTAAATTCCCCTTTTTAAAAGTCATTCCATTTCTGGTATATTGCATTCTAGTAGCTAGCAAACTAGAACAGCCACATTGACACCAGAACCTAACCATCACAGTCCACCCCTTGTCAATTTGGCAGCTATACACATCACCTTGAAACATGCTTAATCAAGTGTCAACCAACAGTTTGACAGTTTGACTTTGTCAAGTCTGTTTCAAGTAACAGAAATATGTCTCACCTAACAATACTCAAATGTCCTGTGTACAACAAGAAATGAACTACATCTCTCCAGAATAGGGTGCATGTCCTTAAGCAACATTCACTCTTAAACTTCATATTCTATAACTTAAATACTGTAATATGAACAGTACAGCTTATGTCATGTGATAAGAGGAAAACAAGATACTTGCTTATGTACAAATTCATAATGAAATAGGGAGGAAATAAACAATCACAGTCCTTGTTTCTGTAACTGGTCATGTGGTTGTAGTTCATATTCATCATTACCTTCTTCTACAACCCATTCCATGTTCCCTTTACCCTCAGCAAACACTTCAACTGGCCATGGTTCTTTGCCAGGTGGGGTGACCCAGACCTTCATTCCTGAAGTTTCTGGGCCATTGGTACTCCTGCCTGGATTAGATTGTTGCAATTTTCCATTGATTTTAATCACAGGGCTTGGTAGTACTAAAAGATGCCTTAGGGAGTCTCCGGTATTCCAGGAAGACTCTTTTTTACCTCCATTGTATAGTTGCGGTCCTATTTCCCTTTGATAGGATCAATCACCACAGACAGAACAGTAATACCTTTTAGTGCCTGTTGACTCAATGGCATGAGAAGCCCAAAGTGGCCAGGTGGCAGTTTTGGCTTCCAATTCAATGGAATCGTGTGTCTCCTGGTAGGAGCACTCTTCCTTTTGGAACTAAGACCTGTAGACCAGAAGAACTTAAGGTTTCAAGGACAGGAGGCAAAAATTTCCTTGTGGATCACTAGGGGTGACAGTGAATGGTACTGCTCCCATTTCCACTCCTTGATTCCTGGACCCATGAATCCTGGCTATAGGAGAAACAGCACCATCTGGTGGACACTGATTCAGAGCATATACATCCTCCTGGAGAACACTGCCCCAGCTCTGCAAGGTATTGCCATCAACTTGGTACCATAATTGGGTCTTCGAAAGGCCATTCTCCCTGGGTTCAACTCCTGGAGCCTGCCCATGCCAAAAAAAAAAGAAGAAGAAGAAGAAAAGAAAACAGAAAGGGAAAAGGACATTCCACTATTCTATCAACTTAGCTGCCTCTGGGTGATGGGGAATATGGTAAGACAAGAGAATTCTACAAGCATGTGTCCATTCCCATACTTCATTTGCTGTGAAGTGGGTTTCTTGATCAGAAGCAATGCTGTGTGGATTACCATGATGGTGGATAAGGCAGTCTGTAAGTCCATGTATGGTAGTTTTTGCGGAGGCATTGCATGCAGGGAATGCAAATCCATATCCAGAGTATGTGTCTATTCTAGTTAGAAAAAATTGCTTCCCCTTCCATGATGGAAGTGGTCCAATGTAATTAACCTGCCACCAGGTAGCAAGTTGATCACATCGGGGAATGGTGCCATACTGGGGACTGAGTGTGGGTCTCTGCTGCTGGCAGATTGTGCACTTAGCAGTGGCCATAGCCAGGTCAGCTTTGGTGAATAGAAGTCCGTGTTTCTGAGCCATACATAACCTCCATCCCTACTACCATGCCCACTTTGTTCATTAGCCCACTGGGCAATGGCAGGAGTTTCTCAGGAAAGAGAATGTCTTGTATCCACAGGATAGGTCATCTTATCCACTTGATTATTAAAACCGTCCTCTGCTAAAGTGACCCTCTGGTGAGCATTCACATGGGACCCAAATATCTTCATATTCTTTGCCCACTCAGAAAGGTCTAGCAACATACCTCTTCCCCAGACTTCTTTGTCACCAATTTTCCAATCATACTCCTTCCAAGTTCCTGACCATCCAGCCAAACCATTAGCAACAGCCCATGAATCAGTATACAAATGCACCTCTGGCCAGCTTTCCTTCTAAGCAAAATGAACAACAAAATGCACTGCTTGAAGTTCTATCCACTGGAAGGGTTTCCTCTCACCACTATCATCCTCCAAGTCCCATTTATTTTCTGCACAGGCCAAATAGGACAGTTGAATGAGGATGTGGTGGGAATTACCACCCCTAGATCCTTCAAGTCCTAAAAGTGGCACTAATCTCTGCAGTTCCTCCAGGAATATGGTATTCCTTCTGATTCATTGTTTTGCTAGGTAGGGGCAGGTCTAGTGGCTTCCACTTGGCCTTTCCTACCATAATAGCCCTCACTCCACAAGATAGAGAGCCATTGTGGGGATTCGGTCAGTTTCTCGGTATGCCTGTTCCAATTATGCATTCTGAACTGGGGAAATGACCACAGAATGAGTCTGGGGACCCACTGTGAGATGGACCTAAGCTAAAACTCCCACCGATCATCTGACCTCCATAACCCCCTACTCTGGTGAACCAGAGTGACATTTTGGGTTTCCTGGAAATTAATATTGCTTCTGAGCCAGTGTCTAATAATCCCCCAAAATAGCTGATCATTTCTTTTTCCTCAGTGTGGTCACCCTGTTAAAAGGTGAGGAAGGTAAATCTGGGGCAGTGTAAAAGAGTCCTTCTCCCAGAAACTGGGAGAAAATATTAGCAAAACACATACCTGATAAAGGCTTTGTATCCAAAATATTATAAAGAACTCTTAAAATTCAATATAAGAAAAATAGACCAAGTACAGAACAGGCACATACACACACACACACACAGATGAACAGACACCTCACTAAAGGAGAGACAGAGATGACAAATGAGCATATGGTATTAGTCTGGGTTCTAACACCAAGGGTACTTTAACAGTACTCCCTGCAAGGGTACTTTAACAGTAGACACCCTGCAAGGTTGAAGCATGTGTTTATGTTGTAAATCTGCTACTTGCACAATGAGGCTTTGTGTCTGGTTTTTGGAGATCTGAAGTCTTTGACCACAGGAAATAAGATTTTCTTTCAGGACAAACATGGAAACTTTTAAGTTGTTCATATGGTGCATTTTAAGGTGCAAATTTGAAGCCTTCAGTTCATCCCTTTCCCTCATTACTGTATCCAGTGTATCTAACAACCAACAAACATCATTATACCTCTTAATTCCACAAAACTCTGTAAAGGTGTCAAAAACATTCTCATCCAAGCCTTGTCCCATATATGCGTACAATGAGCAGAATCTAATGGTGTTATTTTTAGTATCTCTTTTGCCATCTCACCCTATGGACTGTCAGTGCCATCTTGATTATTGGAAACAGAGTCATTAGTGCCTCTGAGTATAGTCAGAGTAGAAAACCAGTTGTAAAAAACCAATTGTAAAAACCCATTTTTAAGATTCTGTTTCCTCAAGAACCACTCCCACTACCAACCTGTATTAATCAGGGTTCTCAGAGAAACAGTACAAACAAGAGAAATCTACAAATACAGATTTATAAAGGTGTCTCACGCAACAATGGAAATGGAAGAGTCCAAAATCTGTAGGGCAGGCTAGAAAGCTGGCAACTTTAATGAAGGGTCTGGACAAACTTCACAGGAAAGCTCACCTGCTGAAGAAGCAGTGAAAAAGTCTCTCTTCTTCCTTAAAAGGCTGCAACTGATTGGATTATCTTATTGTGGGACACACACCTTAGTTGATCGCAGATGCAGTCAACTGACTGATGATTTAAAACACCAGCCTTCCAGTTTATCAACTAGCCATGAACTACCATTGCAGCAATGGTCAGGTCAGTACATGCCTGACCAGACAACTGGGCATAATCACTTGGCCAAGTTGACACCAGAACCTAGCCATCACATATATGAATAGATACTCAACATCATATGTCATTAGGAAATTGCTAATTAAAACAAGATACTACTACTACTACTACACACCTATTAGAATGGCTAACATCCAAAACATAACACCAAATGCTGATGATGCAGAACAGCAGGAGAATTCTTTCATTGTTGGTGGGAATGCAAATGGTGCAACCACTTTGGAAATCTGGCAGTTTCTTACAAAGCTAAATTTAGTCTTACCATATGATCCAACAATTGTGCTTATAGGTCTTTACCCAAAAGAGTTGAAAAGTTATATCCAGACAAAAACTTGTATGAGAATGTTTATAGTAACTTTATTCATAATTGCCAAAAATTGGAGGCAACCAAAACATCCTTCAATAGATAAATGGTAAACAAACAATGGAATATTATTTGATGGTAAAAAGAACTACTGAGAGTTCCAGGAAGATGGCAGAATAGGATAGATTGAATTCAGCCCTGCTCCATGGAACAGTTAGAGAAGGGATGGGACGGCAACTAAGACAGCAATTCCAGAGTGTAAGTGATCTGGGAGAGTCTTCTGCATCATATAGGGTGGCCCTGGTTGCAAAAACTGAGGAACTGAGAAACAGAGAACTGGAGAAACATCCAGCTGATGCAGACACCCTAATGTGGAAGCCCAGAGCCCTCAGGAGTGCATGGACGGGGAGATGGGGACTAGGAAGTCAGCAAGCTGCATTCCTTGAATGTGCTACCCTCACCAGTGCAGGCCCATGACCACAACTCACCACACACCCGAC
>PVIY010054473.1:0-14202 GCA_004026745.1 Myrmecophaga tridactyla
TCAAGTCCACAATTTTAGGTTTTTACTTCTAGTTCCTCTAAAATATTGGAGACTAAAAGATATCTGTTTAATGATGCAGCAATAATATTCATTTGTTAAATACTTTCCTCGCTGTATAAGGCCTTTGATCTTTGCATCCCTCTCTTTAGGGTTGTTTGGGCTATGGTGATTCTAAATGTTTCACATTGGAAAGGCCTGTCACTAATACACAGAAGGGAGATGGAACTATCTGATGTTCCGGAGAGGCTGGGCTGACTAGCTTTCAGGACTTATCTGGACCAGGGACACACGTGGAGGTGCAGGTTTCTGGAAAGTTCCTCTAGTGCATGGATCGGTCCTAATTTTTAATTATCTATCTTCATAATATATTTAATGTTGAATATACAAAGTCTCCTAGTATTCTGTCATAATTTTATTCTTGGTTCTATCTTATTCTTTTAGATGAATTCAGAATCATTTAGCCACACGCAAGGAAAATATCAATGGAATTATAAAGAGGATTCCATTATAATAAAATGACTTTCTTTCTCTCATTCCTTATTGCATGCTTTTTAGGTATTTGTCATATTCTAGTAGTTCTGTTTTGTGGTCTTCTATTTTGTCAGTGCATTTCTTCATGTGTGGCAGTCATCCAAGAATAAAGTGCCATAACATTGTGTGACTACTTCAAAATATATGTGACATGTAGCTATTTTTCCATCCTCTTGCAGCTCATTTCTTATTGGGAAATGTGAAAATATTTCTAAGTTGTACAAGAAGAGTGAATCTAATTATTAATAGTATTCAGCTTCCAGTATCAGGAAACTCAACAAAAGTAGTTGTGTAAAGGAATTTGGGTTTGTTTATGCACACATTCCAGGTCCAGGATTAGGAGGTTCTGGGATGGTGCATCAGCTCAGGAATGTTGTTAGGGACTCCTGATGTCTCCTTTTATTTTTGAGTAGCTGCTGCACTGATGGACATGGAAGCTGCATCTTATTCAGGAAGAATGGAATTCAAGGATGCAGTACAAAGGGATGCATAAGCTGAGGCTTTAAAAATTTCCCTTTTTCCGCTATAATATAAGTAAGAAAATGTGCCATACCATGAGCTCAATGAATTTCAGAAACTGGCAGAGTCCAGGGAGCCAGAACCAAAACTGAAGAGCAGAATGTGGTCAGTCCCCAAGGACGTGTATTGTCTACCATAAATAGGATATTATTCAGTAGAAAAATGGATTGAGCTTTTGATACATGCTAAAAATGGATGGACATTGAATACATCATGTTGAGAGGAATAAGCCAGACACAAAAACACACAGATGTTTTGATCTCACTTATATGAAATCCATAGAGTTGGAGGGTGGATTACATTACTAGGGATCAAGTTGAGGAGGTGATATTGCTTCCTTTGCAGAGTTTCTGTTTCAGGTGATGAAACAGGTCAGTCAAATGATGTTGATTGTAACAACGTGTTGTGGATGTGCACATCGCTAGTGAAATGAACTCATGATTATGGTTAAAATGCAAATTTTGAATTGTAAAGCTCTAAAACATATATAAAGTTTCAAATTTCTGCTTTAGTGTCAAATTTATAAAATATTAATAGATCTATTAACATAGTAAATAGAGCACTGCATGAGTATATGTAGGTAAAAAAAAATGAGACAATCCATACCAGGTGCTAAGCTCTAGTCATGGCACATAAGAAAGTCTAAATATATCTTAAAAGAAGGACGTGTTTTATAAAAGGGCTAAAATGACAGGTGGTAATTTTTGTTATAAGCATGACTTTCAGAATTGTTTTGGCAAGGCCTCATCTAGCTAAGGGTGTGGGACCCATGGTTTTACAACAAATGAATGCAATTTCTACATCGATGAAGACGAGAAAGTCAATTTTGACCACAAGGGCTGTATCTTCTCCCCATGTCAGCACTTTAGAGATCTGAGGACCTCGCTCCGGTGAGCACCTCAACTGTAACGTTGGAAGAAACTGTAAGTCAGAGGATGGGGTGAATGGTTGGAGGTGAGATCTATGGAAGGCAGGAGAGACCATGGAGGAGAAATAATGAAAAAGGTATTCCCTTGACTCTTACCTGGGCTATTGGGATCAGAGAATGATTAGTAACATTTTCGTTTCTGTCCAGAATAGTGTCCCACAGGGAAATGATGGCTCAGAAGTAGAAGTAACGAGGAAATGTGCCTAATGAGTACTTATAGGAGAGTTGTAAAGATCTTCTCTGCTGCTGTCTCTCATCCTGCGCAACCCTGGGCTGGACAGGACATGCTTGTTTCCTTTGGAGACCCAGCCCTGGTGAGGGGATGGATGCCAGACTCCTCCCTGATGTCTTGATGGAGAAAGACCATCACTCCCATCACCACCAACCTAGAAGGAATTTGTACTTCTGCACAGGCACCTTCTTCTCAGAGAGAGCATCTTGGTGAGTTTGAAATCTCAGCAGATTTTACAGGAGAAAGTCCAGGAGATGGAAGCCAAGAGCTTTTCCCTGAGGTCACCTGAGAGCTGGTTCAACCCAGCCTAGAGCTGACAGATCATTGTGTTTTTTCTGCTAGTGCAATTAATGAATGTATTTGTTTATCCTGTGAAAAAATGCCCATTGGACTCAACAATGCAGGAATTTCTGTTCACAGTTAGTGACAGAAATAGAAATACAATTAGCAAAGGGAAGAGTGGAAGAATGTGGTTCCAGAAAAAGCAGAGTATCTGTCACTGAGGATTTGTCCTAAATGGAGGCAGGGAAAAAGTGTTATTAGCAATGGAGGAATGGGTAGTGAAGTGAGGGGTTTTTCTTCAGAAAGATGTATTTGAGAATGTTTCTGTATGGAAGGCAGAGCTCCTGTAGATTCGATGGAAGTAGATTTTACCTTGCAATAGCATTTCATGAAACAAACACTCCCAATTTGTGTATCACATGAGGAAAGGTAATTTTTATTCAACAGTGTTAAGGTGGTATAATAAAAACTTTACTTGGAAATTATTCCTTTATCAGCAAAGTTAAATTAATGTGAATTTATTAGCCATTTAATATTTCCATCTCAGTCAATTATTTGTTGAAGTCTTGCCCTGCATATTAGCACCTGCGTGTTTTGATTGCTCTGAGTGAAACCTTTCCACAGCAGAAGTATAGGTTTTTTCCCACTTCTTAAGCATTTGCTTTTAGTTCTCTTTTGTATGTGTAGATGTATTTACGGACATAATGTTAAAGTTGATCAATTGTTTTTTTGTGAAATGTGTACATTTTGTGAGGTGAAATCTATTTGCCAGTGTTACATATTATGTTTCTCATGTTACCATTTACATTTAGAAATTCTTCTTCTTTTGCATTAATAATAATTAATATTTTCTATGCTTTCCCTTTTGGTTCCTCATCTTTCTAATCCTTATTATACTTTCTGTCTTTTCTAGTTAGTTCTTTATATAAAATACCATCACCTTCTCCCTTCACTTGAAAGTGTTCTCCTTTATCATGTGAGCAAAGGGCACCTTTGTCCTGTATGATCTAGAGGGCACATCTGTGATTGTTATCCTAAGGAGGTAGAATTGGGGACTTACTCAGAAAGAATAATTCATTTGAAAGATAAAAGAAATATGAGCTGCAACTCATCACCTGAATAATCATTCATTTGCTCACAGGAACGAATCATCTAAGCTTTTACAGGTACTAAATTAACATCTTAACCGTCTCATGAGGCTGGCTACAAAATCACCCCTATAGAGGGACTTCACTAATAATTAAAATGATTTGGTTCCTATCAGATTTCAACAGCTAGTGCCTGGTAATTCTGACCTTTAAAATCAATTTTGTTTGATTTCAAGATTTTTCTTTTGTATATAATTTCATTTAAAAGTCTTCTACCTTTTCACATAAAAAATTCCCAACATTTTCCCATATTTTCTTCTGCTAAATGTTGGTTTGTTTCTTTGCTCATTTTACTCTTGAATGTTCACTCCATATGGTGTCTTGACTGTGTGAAAATATCACTATTTTATTTTGGATAAACTTGTTTTCTGTTCTTTTATTAGTTTCCATGGATGTCAGGGCACATTCCCAAAGTTGGATTGCCACAATAACCAAGGAAAGTTTCTTTAACACAGTCTCATGGGTGATCTCAGATTATGTTTATTCTTTTCATCAGAACATGGCATTCTCTCTCTTCTTCCTTTCAGACAGCTTTTTATGTTTCCTTAAGCACAGGGCAGAAAATTGCCATGTCAAAATGAAGTCCCTAATTTTTCATATGTAGGGAAACTTTCAAGCTGAAATTTCTAGATCTCATTACTAATTTGTAAATATTTTATGGAAATTGTATAAGATTGTCAGCTTGTACTGTAGTCACTCCTGACTTAATCAGTTTTGTGAAGGTGAGAAGACTGTGCTATTAACACAGTACCAGAAGACCATTTTGCAGTGTGTATTTTTGTGTGTGTGTGTATCTGTGTTTGTGTGCTTGTGTGTCTGTGTATACACGTGCCTGTCTTTGTGTGTTTGTTTGTGTGCATTCTGTTTGCATCTCTGTGTGTGCGTATGTGCTTGTGTCTTTGTGTGTCTTTTTGTATCTCTGTTTTTGTGTGTGTGTGTCTGTCTTCACGTGTGTTGTGTGTGTTTCTGGATGTGTTTCCGTGAGTGGGTGTATATGTTTTTGCTGTAGTTTGCACAGTGATCTGAGCAGAAGATTGAATCCAGGGATTCAAATTCTCATGTCAAGCACCACATGAAAGACATGAATGCATCTACGTGTGCATTGAAGGAAACTCAGTTTTTGTAGCTGCAGGTGTGAGACTTCTGAAACCCATCCACATGACTTCATCCTATGGATGGCTGAATTACAAAACCATATGCATGAGTCTGCTGTGAAAGTGAGGGTATCCTTTGGGAAGGAATGGGATCCTGAAAATTGAAGTATGTATGATGATGATGTTGGGGGACAATTGAAAGCCTAGATTCTGATGGGTCTTTGCCAGAGAAAACTGTGAATGTACACTGAGATATTCTCTCTCTGAGGGCTGAAATCATCCGTTCTCCTTTTAATACCCTTAGTATACAGGACTATATACCCTTCATGGTGGAGAGCATTCTCCTTGGTTGGTGTAGACACCATCATCCACACATGCAATTAACTTCTTGATAATATAAGTGAACAAAATTTCCTCATAATAACTATCATGCCAGTGCTTGCTTATCCAAACAACTGGACCCTGACACCTAGCTAATTTGACACATGAACTTATCATAGGTGGATATGAGATTGTGACTCTTTCCTCAGCCACACTTGTCATTGTTGAATGAACTCATGAACAAAGTGGTCATGGTGTTAGGGATGGAGGTTATGCATGGGCTCAGCAACATGGACTTCCACTCACCAAGGCCAAGTTGGCTACAGCCACTGCTGAATGCCCAATATGCTACCAGAAGAGAACATGCAGTCCTTGATATGGTAATATGGTGGCAGGTTGTTTGCATTGGATCTCTATCATAATGGAAGGGGGGCGTTTTTATCTACAGGAATAGATGTATCCTCTTGATATTCATTTTTCTTCCTTTCTTGCAATGGTTCTGTTTGCATTATCCACCATGATGGTCACCCACCCAGCGTTGCCTCTGGCCAAGGAGCCGACTTCACAGCAAATAATGTGCTGGAATGGACACATTGTTGGAATTCACTTGTCTTACTAAATTCCCCATCATCTGGATGCAGACTGGATTGATAGAATGGTAGAATGGGCTTGGAAGTCTCGATTGTGGTGCCACTAGCTGGGTGGCAATCCTTTGAAATGTTGGGACTTTGTTCACAGAAGACTGTGTAGAATCTAAATCAGCAACCACTCTATGATGCTGGTTTTGACACAGCCCAGATTAACAGGTCAAAGTATGGAAATGGGTGCGACACCACTCATTATTACCACTGGTCAGTCATTAGAAAGATTTTGCTTCCTGTATCTTCAAACCTATGCTGTCTCAGCCCTGAGGTATTATTTCCAGAGGGAAGAGTGGCCCCGCTAGGAGACACAAAAGAATTTCCATTGAGCTGAGAGATAAGATGGCCAGTGGGCCACTTTGGACTCTTCAAGCCTCTGAATCAACAGGAACAAAAGGAGTTACTCTCCCTACAGCAGTAAATAATCCTGATTATCAAGTGGAAATGGAAGTACAACTGCACAATGTACGTGAAGAAGAGTTTGCCTGGTCATCTCTCCATACTGCTATTCTCTGTGATTGAAGTCAATGGAAAACTGCACAAATGAACCCAGGCTGGACTCCTTGCAGCCCAGAGCTTTACGGGATGAAAAATTCAGTTGCCACACCAGGCAAATAGCCACAAGTAGATGATGTGCTTGTGAGGTACAGTGACACTGGAATGGGCAGTTTTAATCACAAGCTTTAAAAACAGGTAGTTTTAAATACAAGCTTTGCCTCCATACCCATTTCAGAAATGAGGAGTGTCATTTTTATTTCTTCCTTGATTTCTCATAATATTAGTATCGACATGTAAAGCAAAATCACCATTTTCTCTCTTCCCTTATGCCTGTATCATGTAAAATAACTTGTATTAATTTTTTTTAAAATGTATTAATTTTATGTCATAGTATAAGTAACAGGATCTCAAGAATAATAATAAATATTAATTGGGTACTTGCATCCTCTAGTGGGGAATGTGTTATTACATTTCTGGTAGTATGTTCTGTGAATGTATATATATGTTATTAAATTTTTTTAGAAAATATACTTTAAGGAAATGTGTATGGGTTTGTAATGTGCATTGTAATGACTAATTTCATGTGTCAATTTGGCTGGGTTATGCTGTCCAAACGTATGCTCAAGCAAGCATTGGACCGATTGTTCCTGGGAGGGCATTTTGTAGATGAATTGAAATCATTGTTCAGTTAATAGCATATGGCTGACTGCACAACCAAGGAGATTGCCCTCAGCAGTGAGAGAGTCTCCTCATTCAATTAGTTAGACATAAATGGGAGAATTGAACATTTCATTAGTCGTAAAAAAGAATTTCTATCTGTAATACTTCAGGTATTCATCTTATCCTGGGTATTTCACCATCACATTGATTGGACGCCACAATGTGCAGGTTCTTTGGGGAATTCAAGGTTACCTTCATTGAGTTTCTGACTTGTGGGCCCTATGGAATTTGGACTTGTCAATCCCCATACTCTTGAGCCAAATCCTATTATAAGTCTGTTAATATTTACATATTTAAGTACATGTGATCAATCTATCTATCATTTATCATCTCACCAGTTTCATTTATCTCATGTACTCAAATACACCTTTTCAACCACCTTAATGAAGTGCAAGGGGTATAACAGGTAGATAAAGGACCCTCTATAAATTGGATTTCATCATTGGGGTCCCATCCTCTTCTTTAAAGTTCTCTTACACCATCTCTCATCCTCCCCCTTTACCTAATCCCCTGTCGCACTGCCTTCCTTGTTGACCATGAACATTCAATCAACCCCTTTCCTTAGGGGTTTTGCCCTGGACATTCCCTGCACTGGTTACAAACTTCTCATATCCTTGTGACTCCCGCTTTCTGTATTTTCAGGTCTCAATTCAAATGTTTCCCTCCCTGCCAGTCTTGCTTAAATATTGAGTATCCCCACTCAAACTCTCCTTTCACTTGCTTCTATTTCATTTTAACAGCTGTCACCATGTCACATATTATATGATTATGATATTCTTTACTTATTTTCTTTCCCCTTTCCTGTATTAGAGGCAACCTTTCTTTTCAGCACATTATTTCCATTGCTTAGTCAGTGCCTGCAGCATAACTGGATGGAATATTTATTCCTCAAATGAATAAATGATTTTCTCGTGAAGACCTTAGAATGCATGCTGGCTGGGGGAAAATTTCAGAAGTTGGACAGCAATTCCTAATCAGAGATGGCACTCTGTTTAGAATTGATAAACAAATCCAGAAATTAATTTCCTGATTCCAAAATATAATTTATGGATTTATCAGTAATGGTTGCTCATTTGAAAATTAGTCGTGTTGTTTCTCTCTTTTTGAGTAGAAACATCAAAGACATGGAACCAGGAAATGACACACGAGTTTCAGCATTTCTCCTTTGGGGATTTTCAGAGGAACCAGAGCTGCAAACTTTCTTTTTTGGGCTCTTCCTGTCCATGGACCTGGTCACAGTCTTCAGGAACCTACTCATCATTGTGGCCACCATCAACGACTCCCTCCTCCACACACCCATGTACTTCTTGCTCTCCAACCTGTCCTTTATCGACATCTGTTTTTCCTCCACCACCATACCAAAGATGCAGGTGAACATCCATATGCAGAAGAAAGACACAATCTATACAGGCTGCCTCACCCAGATGTACTTTTTCTTACTCTTTGGATGGTTGGATGACTTCCTCCTGGCCGTGATGGCCTATGATCACTTTATGACCATCTGTCAACCGCTGCACTACACAGTCATCATGAACCCCCGGCTCTGTGTCCTGCTAGTTCTGGGATCCTGGGTTGTGAGTACTTTGAATTCCTTGTTCTAAAGCTTACTGGTGTTATGCCTGTCTTATTGTACACATTTGGAGATCCCTCACTTTTTCTGTGACCTTCATCAGATTGTACAACTTTCCTTTTCTGACCCCTTCATCAATGAAATAGTGATGTATCTTGCTACTGGGATCGTAGTTTTTGGTCTGTTTATTGGTATCATTTACTCTTATTCTAAGACTTCTTCTTCTGTGTGTGTAATCTCATCCATCCAGGGGATGTATGAAGCATTCTCCATCTGCACATCTCACCTCTCAGTGGCCTTCCTATTTTATTGCACAGTCCGAGGTGTGTATTGAGTTCTACTACATTCCCAGATGCACATTCAAGTGCCACAGCCTCCATGATGTACACTGTGGTCACGACCATGCTGAACACCTTCATCTACAGCCTGAGGAATAAAGATGTGAAGGGGGCTCTGAAAAGATTCTTCAGGGTGACGTCATAAGTGAGGCAGAGTAGGTGTTTGTGATCACAGTGGTCAAAGCCTCCAAGACAGAAACTGTGATTCTTTGATCAGATTATGGAGCATCGACCTGCCCTTGATTCAGACATGGTCTTAAATCTGATAAAGTAAAGTTTAAATGATACGTTATGTTACCATATGAAAGGATTGTTTTTAATGATTAACACCTACTCAGTAAAGTAGGAAATCTTAGTGTCCCTATTCAGGGGGATTTATACACTTAGAGGCAGGATTGACCTGCATGTCCTGCACTATTTTATTTGATGAGATATGTGACTGTTCTCATTTTTGAAAGTAAAATATGTGCTCTTTGTATTCATTTTCTTCTAACCTTCAACAGCATATGGATGAAAAATCTATATATTTACTGTATCATCCATTTTGTAATCTTCTTACCCTGATTTGGCCTTATAAAACTTGTTGAAACAAATGTTACTACATACTAAAGCAAAATATAAACTCTTCAGTGTCTTAATTTTTTATAATATGAATATCCCTGCAATACTATAACCCTGGAAATGACCACCTGTCTGCTCTGTTGTAGACACCTTCCCCATTTTCAGGAAACCAGTCTCCTGACTCTGGTTTATCACTTAATTGTGATGGTTTGTATAACTTATATAAATCAAGCATAATTTATATATTATTTACTGAAGGATTTTTTTCAGTGACTCTGTCCATGTTTTGGATTTTGTTGTAGACTAAACATCATCACTGATCCATTGTCATCCTTTCTCTTCCTATATTAAGTTTGGTATCCCTCTACTGTTGATGAGCATTTGGATAGTTCCAATTTGGGGGCCACCACCATAAGGTTCCTGTGAGCATTATGGTTTATGTCTTCTTTGAATGCTTGAACATGATGGGAGAGAGGGAGTGTGCTGGCTCTCACTGGCAAAATAGAGATAAACACTGCCATGTCTGGACATCCTAGCTGATGTCAAAATAAATCTATATTACTCAAGGTTCTTAAGGGAAAGACAACAGTCAGGATGCAAAAGCACTGGAAAGGACTGAGTTTCCACTACAGGAGGCTCAAAGGCCCAAGAACCAATCCACAGAAGACAAACCTTGATATCTAGTGGAGATTACTTGTTGCATTCCAGAGTTGTGCCAGATACGTGTTCCCTATTCTCCTTCCAATTTCTCCCTTCTGGAGGTGCAATGTCCATCCTAGCTCTCTCCCAGGACTTAATTTGGAAGCAGAGTCTGTTTGTAGCTTCCACAGTCCACTGATGGAGATGAATTTTCCCACAGGATGGAGCTTCTCTGGAGATATGGCAAACTCATTTGTGGGTGTGACATTTTGGGTTGGATTACCTCTGTGGAGATATGACACACCCAATTCTGCATCCCATTTGTGACCCAATTGTCACTCTGTCTATTCAACCAGGGTCTTCATTATGTAACTAGAGTCTTATAAAGGAGGAACATTTTGGAGAAATCTCAGATGCAGATGCTGGGAAAACAGTTGCTTCATAGCAGACAGAGACATCGATGTTTGGAGATGCTTGGAGTGTTGACAAGGAGAGCAAATACTTAGATATGGGCAGAGCCCAGCAGACATAACCATGTCCCTTCCCATGAAAGTCTAAGCAAGCCAGAGCTCAGAATCATGTCTCTAGGAGCTGAGTTAAGGCCCATGGTCATGTAGATAGAAAACCACTGACATCAGAAGCTGGAAACAACAGAACTAGGAAAAAAGACCAACAGACACCAGCCATGAGCCTTCACATATGACAGACATTGGCTATTTTGAGTGAAGGTACTTTTTTTGGGTGCCTTAGTTTGAACATTTTTTTCTGACTTGAGAACTGTAGACTTGTAACATAATAAATTTCCTTTCTTAAAGCCATTCTATTTCTGGTATATTGCATTCTGGCACCTTTAGAAAACTTATATACAGGGTGAATGCATTTTTTTAAAAAACTTTTAATAACATCACTTTCCTAAGCTTTTGGCAAATTTTGAAAATGGCACTTCTATATCACCCTGTGGGTGAACATAAAGGTGTAGGTGGTCTTTGAAGCGCATCCAACCTGTTCTCATTTAAATAAGGTTGGAGTTTGATTCATTTCTATAAAAATGGAGATTTAAGGTGAACAAAGGAGTGCTTTGTCTCAGATCTCCTGACAGAGAGGTATTTTGAGGAAGATACCAGTCCCTTTCTTGGGTGAATATCAAATGTCATTGCATCCTGGATTGTAACTGGGAGGACCTGAGGTCCAGGGGCTGGTCCATCGCTGACTGCTGGCCTTGATGGGTCCTTGGGGAAGGATGCTTGTCCACGGAGGCAAGGGGCTCTTGGTGACCCCCTTCAAGGGGCTGGTGGGAAAGCTTTGACACACCCAGGCAACAAGACCAGAGAGGAACATTTTGAGTTAGGTGGCTTGGGGCTTACCCTCTCTTGCTCATTCTGGCCTTTCTCTTCTTTGTCCTCTCCACCATCTGGGAATGGATGTTTATTTCACTTTCCACCACCTTCATGGTGGGCAGGTGCCCAGCTTTAGTGTTTTTAGTCTCTGGCTTCTCTTTGGGAGGTGAAGACACAGTGCGACTGTGAATCAGAGGGGCTGGGGCAGCTTGCGGCCCTGGAAGGCGTGTAGAGCTGGTGGGACCCCAGGGGAGAGAGGTGTGGAGAGTTTGATGGGGGGTGGGTGGAGGCCAGGAAGCGAGCAGACCCTACCCTGGGTGACTTCAGTTGGAAGGAAAGAAGAACGTGTCTTTTCTAAGGCTCAGATGGAAGAATGGGGTAGACTGAAATATGTTCACCCTCAAAAGATGCTATAAATATGATATGCTTCTTTGATCACATTCTTCAGAATTAACATCTGTTTCATGATTTTTATGCTTACAAATTGAGCAACTTCTGAAATCCTTTGGTCCTTATTTTTTATTACTTTTATTAATTGTATAGCATAACATGTATACAAGGCAAGGAAATAAAAAATCAATTGCTTTCCAAGCACTCTTCAACAATTAGTTTCAGGACAGATCCCAGAGTTTGTCATGGGCTACCATATGATCCTCTCAGACCTTTCCTTCTAAATGCTCCAGAATATAGCAGCTTGGAGGGCATAATTATATATATATTTTTATCATCACAATAAAATTTTTTCCTTCTTTTTTTGTGAACAATAACACTTATGTGAAAAGGTATATATTTCAAACCACAGCACCACAATTACTTGCAGGACATATTTCAGAGTTTGATATGGGTTAGAAGTTCATGATTTTAGGTTTTTACTTCTAGTTTCTCTAAAATACTGGAGATGAAAAGTGATATCTGTTTAATGATGCAGCAATCATATTCACTTGTTAAATCCTATCTTCTCTGTATAACTCCACCATCAACTTTGATCTTTGCATCCCTCTCTATGGGGTATTCGGGCTATGGTGATTCTAAATTTTTGATATTGGAAGTGTCTGTCACTAATATGCCATACGGAGATGGAACTAGTTCATATTCTAGAGAGGCTGGGTCCTCCAAGTACTGGAGTTATCTGCACCAGGGACCCATTTGAAGGGTGTAGGTTTCTGGAACGTTACACTAGTGCATGGATTGGTCCTTATTTTTAATTATCTATCTTCATAATGTGTTTAATGTTGAATATAGGAAGTCTCTTACTATCTTTTCATATTCTATTCTTCCAGACGAATTCAGAATCATCTATCCACATGCAGGAAAATATCATTGGAATTCTAAACAGGATTCCATTATAATAACATGACTTTCTTTCTCTCATGGCATGTTTTGAGGATTTTGTCTTATACTAGTAGTTGTATTTTGCAGCCTTCTAATGCGTCAATGCATTTCTTTATGTATGGAAGTCATCAAAGAATAAAGTGCAATAACATCGTGTGACTATTATTAGAAAATACACGTGACATCTAGCTATTTTTCCATCCCCTTGAAGCACATTTCTTATTGGGAAATGTGACAATATTTCTAAGATGTACAAGAAGTGTGAATCTAATTATGAATAGTATTCAGCTTCCAGTATCAGACACCCAACCAAAATAGTTGTATAAAGAAATTTGGGTTTATTTATGCACACATTCCATGTCCAGGATTAGGAGGTCCATGGATGGTGCAGCAGCTCAGGAAAGTTGTTAGGGACCCCTAACATCCCCTTTTATTTTTGAGTAGCTTCTGCACTTATGGACATGGAAGCTGCATCCTATTCAGGAAGATGGAATTCAAGGATGCAGTAGAAAGAGATGTGCATAGTGAGGCTTTAAAAATTCATTTTTCTACTATAATATATATATGAAAAGATGCCATATCATGAGCTCAATGAATTTCAAAAACTGGGATATAGTCTATGGAGCCAGAATCCAAAGTGAGAAGCAGAAATTGGCCAGTCTCCAAGGACGTCTATTGTCCAAGGTGATTTATACACTAAATGGGATACTATTCAGCAGCAAAATGGATTGAGCTTTTTGATACATTACAACATGGATGAACATTGAACACATCATGTTGAGAGGAATAAGCCAGACACAAAAATACCTAGATGTTATGTTCTCACTTATATGAAATCCAGAGAAGTGGAGGGTGGATTGTATTACTAGGGATCAAGTTGAGTAGGTGATATTGCTTCCTGCTCAGAGTTTCTGTTTGAGGTGATGAAGCAGGTCAGGCAAATGAGGTTGATTGTAGCAACGTGTTGTGAATGTGCACATCGCTAGTGAAATGAACTCATGATTATGGTTAAAATGCAAATTTTGAATTGTTAAGCTTTAAAACATATATAAAGTGTTTAATTTCTTTTTTAGTGTTAAATTTATAAAATATTAATAGATCTAATAACATAATAAATTGAGCACCACATGAGTATATGTGGGTGAAAAAAAAGAGACAATCCATACTAGGTGCGAAGCTCTAGTCATGGCATGTAAGATGTCTAAATATATCTTAAAAGAAGGAAGTATTTTATAAAGTGGGCTAAAATGGCAGGTGGTAATTTTTGTTATAAGCATGACTTTCATAATTGTTTTGGCAAGGCCTCATCAAGCCAAAAGTGTGGGACCCATGATTTTACATAAATGAGAGACTGCAGAAAGGCTTCATTAAAGGGGACTGAATTCATAAACTAATTCTAGAAATTAATTTCTTGTCTCCAAAATGTAAACTATGTATCAGTTAATAACCCTTATGTGTTTATGTCAGATACAGTTATGAAGTATGTAACAACATGGATGGATCTTAAGGAC
>PVIY010054474.1:0-14200 GCA_004026745.1 Myrmecophaga tridactyla
GACATATCTGAATATAAAGCTACCTTGTCTTCTGACTACAGTTTATTTCCTTGCTGGTTTGGCTGTTGGTGTTGAGTATCTCTCAAGGCTGAGCCCCTTAGGAAAATCACAGAGAAATGACACACTTATATTCTCTCTCCTTTCCCTCAACAACAAATGATTTGCACATTCAGCTCCTAAACTTCTACCTTCATCCCATGAGAGTCCCCCTTTCCTATCTCCTACTAAGTATGTTTCTTTTAGGTAAAAAATGCTCACACAATATTCCTTCATGGACTTACCATAAATTCTTAGATAAATGGGGACAATGTGGTTAATCTCCAAAAATTTACACTGTCTTATTCTTCCAATCTATTTGAATATATGAGTTTACAACAAGAATTCAGTGTTAAATTCCATGCTGAAGCAATTACACGAGATTTACCAATGTCTTTTAAATCAAAGATTTCCATACTTGCTCTTGCTAAAATAAAACTATCATTTTCATTTTTCAAAAAATAAATATAGCCCAAGAGAGAACAGCAGTAATATTTTCAAGTGGTTATATTGGAACCACATTTCTACTTTTGGGTATCAATATATTATTGGGGCACCCTAATTTTACACTGACATTCAAATAAACTGCCTGAAATTAGTAATATTATGGTAGGGGAATCTTTCTGTTGAAAGCATGTGCCCATAAGAGTTCTAAATTCAGTGTAGTGTGATGACTTGGCAGGGCAGTGCTGTTGCTTGAAATACAATAACAAGAAAGGAAACCAGGAGAAAGATGTCTCCATTAAATTTTCCATCTAGTCCATATGTTCCCACTATTAAAATGGACTCAATATTTTCTTCTGTTTTCCAAACACAAACTTTGTGACAAGCCATCTCAGCTAAGTTTAAATGCCTTGAATTCTAACATTAAAATTAAAAATACATATAATTTCCCTTTTAAATATATCTAACTTCTCAATTTGATCTTGAAAGCTAAGTCTTTTGTAGCTTTTATATCTGATTTGAGAATTTGATATACAATTCAAATCTTAGGACTTGAAAGTTCTAGCAAGTGGAAAAGATCGAAAATTATTTCAAAAGTTCATTCCCTTTTATGTTGAGACATCTGAAAAATAAAATTAGAGCACCAATAAGCACAATCCTCTCATTTGTGTTATATGTGGGGCAGAGCTATGTCCTGCAAAACCCTCAGTTGGACAAACTTCTCTTAAAGGGAATTGGATTCTTCAATGTCTTGAATAAGGTTAGAAAGGGTGCTACAATCATTTTTACAGTGAAGCATCATCATACCAAGCAAACAATTTACAAAAACTTAGCAACTCTAAGACAGGGCTTAAGAGCCAAGCTCTGAGGTCAGAAGAATTTTATTTCAAACGTGGACTCTGGCCACTTGATGAGTAACTTTTAAAATCTCTCTGTCATAAGGTTTAATAGTTGCTGCCTCATAGAGTATATGAATAAATGATATAATCCACACAGAAGGTTTAGCAGAATGCCTACCACATAATACTTTGTAGTCATTATTATTATTGCTATTATTACAAATAAGAAGCCTTCATATTTGGTATGTTCATAAGATACTTTGCAGATTTACATTTATAAATGTGAGACCACTATTGACAGATATGTTTAAATAATTCTCCATGTCTTCTTTCAGTCGGTTTTCTGTAAGACTTCCAATGGCAGACTTGTGTTTAAAATGGTTCCACTGCTAAACTGTTACTGTTGTTTTCTATGGAAATCATTGTTTTGGGGAGTTTGAGGAGAGGGAATAGTTGGGGTCCTTATGAGTACAAGTATTTGAATTACAATTATCAGAGAATTTTTTTAAGGAATTCATCTATGAAACCACCCTCTCCCTGTAGATCCGATGAGTGCCCCCCTTTTTTCTCATGTTCTCCTTCCCACTCCAGAGAAAAATGACTGAGAAAGCTTTGAAGATAAAATAGTTTATGATCTTGGCCTGTTGCTATCCGGATAAGAGAGTTTGGGTTAGGAGATAAGAAAATAGAATGGAAAAAAAAAATGAAGTTTCCAACTTAAATTTGATCAAAATGATATATGCCCATCCACAATAATTTTGTCACCACCCAGATATTTGGAGTTATATTTTATTTTTATTTTTGCATTATTTATCGAGTCCCAGGGACTGTTCTTCTGAGTGGGCTCATAGATTAACTAATTTAATCCTTATAATTTTATGAAATGAGCAATGAATCCCTATGCTGCATATTCTGGTACAGGCAGTTTCAGTTAGAGTTTTGCAAACTATAAGTGAGTTATAAGCAGAGAAATTTAATAAATTTGCAGCTTGTAGTAGAGAGTTATGTTCCTTCCTTTTGATTTATAAAAATGAGGAAGAAAAAATTGCTCGTCTTTTATGATCTCGTTTGAAATCTGGCAATACTTTTAATTGGTGACTCTGCCTGTGAAAGTGCTCTGGAGAAAAGTGAACCTTCTGTTACTCTGTAATTGCTGTTTTTCTAGCAATATGAGATAAGGACAATGAGGTTTGGAAAAAGAAATGCTGATTTGGGAAAATGAATGGTCTATATTTTCCTTACATTGACCTACCCCTTTAAAAAGGTTCTATCCTAAAGTTTTTTTTTTTACTATTATTCTATAAATAGGAGTTGATTCTTCTCAGTATCTAAAAGGAGAGGAAAATTATTTTCTCATATTTCTATGATGCCAGATAAATTGCCTCTTATCCCATGCCTGAAATGTTTTGAAACCTGATGACAGTAAAAAAAGAATTCATTTAGATTCAATGGGGTATTAAATGATAAATTTTCTATTTGCATAAGTTTGGCTTCTTTAACTTTATACTTAACATGTCAGTTTTTAATATAATTAATCCATCTGTTTGTGCTTGTAGAGTCCTTTTGAAAAGAGAGCATTTCAGAATAGAATGTACTTGTGTGAATTCAGAGTATAAAATAAGGCTCACAGGAATGAGCATTTTAAGTTTCACTTATGGTTATATATGGTAATCTGTGACTTTTCAGTCACATTAAATAGACCCCAGAATAATATTCTCAAATAAAACAGCATTTGTATTAATCAGTATAACTGAGTGCAAATTAAATTCCATTCCTCCTTCCATATTTTATAAAAACACAATAGCAATTGGGAAAACAAAGGAAACTTTAAATAGCTCAGAGAGTTCCATATCTCACCCATACAGTGACACTATTGCATTTTGGTCCATGGGATGTGCTTGTGTCTGGGCAAAATAATGAAATATTTGGAATACAGGCAGTTCTTGCTTTCGGGGGGATACAGTGCCTGAGTTTCAATCAACTCCATATTACACAAAGTGAGGTGTGCCTGTTTTCAAGAGTTTTTGTTAAATTTCTGTGTTATGTACCTTGAACTTTGAGCCTAGGCAGATTTGATCAAATGAGATAAGAAATTAATGGGTGTTTCTTTTCTTAAGTAAGTAGGCGTCAAATATAACCAATTTTGCCCAAGCTTTTTTTGTATCAGGGAAACCATTACTATATTAGTTTGCTGAAAAAAAATTTTCCCCTTGAAATCTCCTTTTATTCTAAAAAAGCTCACCTAAATTTTCCAGGAAGGTGGATGTATGTTAGGATAACAAGCTATGCTGACATCAATCATCTTGGATATTTGACAACCTGGAAACGAGGCAGTCTAGTGACAGGTTCAAGTTCTCAGGTTTTGTTCATATGATTTCGTCTTTTGTGTACAATTGACAAGAAGAGGTTAGGAATTACATTTTAGAAGATTTCTTTAAAGTTAGGCAACTAAAATACTCTATGTTTTTTTCATAATTTAAAAATATTCTGAATAATAATAATTACTATTAATTACTATTACTATTTGCCTACCTTTTATATTTTATTCACCTACTTTTGTATCCAGGTTTATATTTTACGAATAAAAGGAAGCTTCAGTAGCTACCAAACTTCGCAAATTTTAATATCTCACAATTGGGCATGGACCCTAGATAGTGGATTTTACCCCATTTTCAAGTCCTTCCATAGAACTATAAGCATCCAGAGTGAAATTATTCAAACAGATTTTGCCTTTTATCACAACATATTCCGAACTATGTTTGGGAAACAGTTGTGTAAGACCCAATAGTATGTGTTGCCTTGACATTTACTGAAACTGATTGGGCCTCAAATGGCCTAAAGCCAATTTTCCCTCCCTACTCTGCCACTGTGGATAAGGTCTCCTAGCCAAACAACCCCCCTTATCATGGGGTCAAGCACAGTGCCTGCTTATCCCTGAATAGTGGGTCTCAGTTCGCCTGCCAGCCCGTGGAATTGTTGAAACAAGCCAATCACTTGTTCCCATGGGGCCAGGGGCACCTCACTCTCTTGGTACAACAAAGCCTGCCATCCACGGCCCCTGCTGGTTTACTCTGTACCTAAGCACCACCCTGTGTGGCCCTGCATGGCGTGAGGTATCTCCCCCAGGCTGTGCATACATGCGGCTAATAAAATGCTGTCAATCTCATTTGCCTAGCATCAGGTGATGTGTGTTCAGCCATCTCCAAAGCCCTAGGGCAGGAATAAATCCCACCCTCATCAATGGGTTGAAGAGGAGGCAATTATATCAGAAGCCGAATATCATAAAGCTGATAATATTTTCACACAGGTATGATGCTATAATTGGTCAGGAACTCAATATGAAATACATATATGTAGGAGTGATATTTTGGAAAAGATTACATATAGAGTCTCTGGTAATGAAAAACAATAAATAGATTCTCCAAGACCTAGAAAGAGTATTTGGGTACTTGATATTACCTAGTTTCTGGTGTCCCAAACTCTAGTCATTTTCATTCAAGTTTTTCTTTATCTATGTTCTGCTATTTTATTGTTTGTTTCCTATTTTTTTGTTGATTTAACTTTTGTAGACTTTTAAAAGTCTTAGAATTTTAAAAGTTTTGTTCTATAATCTGTACCTGCTAATTCCGGTATCTGAATTATGCTGAATTAGGTATGCTTCTGCTATCTATTGCTTCCACTTCTGCTCAGCTGTGATGCTTTGTTTCCTTGTATGCTTGGTTATATATATATATATATATATTTTTTTTTTTTTTTACATGGGCAGGCACCAGGAATCGAACCCGGGTCCTCGGGCACAGCAGGTAAGCGTTCTTACCTGCTGAGCCACCGTGGCCCGCCCTGCTTGGTTATATTTTGATATGAGCTGCTCATTTTCATAGATTATTTGAATTCTGAAGATTAAGATGTCTTCTTTCAGAAGAGGGTTCCTCAGATATCCAGGACCACCATGAACAGGACCATTTTAAAGTAGTTCAAGAACTGAGAATTTGGGGTTCCAACCATTTTTAGAGCCCCCCAGTTGTTAATTTTTCCTAAACATGCCTGCAAGGGGTAGCTTGTGATTACAGTTTCTCAGAGATGTTTTTTATGTCCCTACTCTGTTTAGTAGAAGGTAACTTCCCACAAGTCTGCTGGGTTTCGAAGTGGTGGAGTGAGCCTGGTTTTTTTATTTTTCTATTTTTGGCAAGAGCAGGCTCCAGGAATTGAACCCAGGCCTTCAGCATGGTGGGCGAGAATTCTGCCACTGAGCCACTGTTGCACCGCCTGAGAATGTTTTTTATTTACCCTCGCTTAGAGGGCAGAGTCCTGCCAGGCCCCAGTTATACGGAGGGGAAGGATTTTCTTAGATTTCTCACTTCAGGTAGCTCCAGCGCTTTGGCTTTTCTGAAGCCAGTGAAACCTTCTAAATCAAAGCTCAAATTCTGCTGACTCTGTACATAGACTCAGCGCCCACTTTTCTTCTGGGTTTTCACTTTTGCTCAGATATTGTTCTGATTATTCCTTACTGCCTGCTCAGCAAATCCCTGAGTTTAAGCCTTTTAAAAAAATTATTTTCATTGTTTCAGTTTTTTTCAGCAAAAGGATGATTCTGAATCATTTCACCCATCTATATAATCAGAAATCGAGATCTATACAAACTTTATTCTGGTGCTCCTCCCTGAATAACTTTTGACTGTCTCCCCATCCTACTCTCCCTTTACTTTTTTCTACGCCCACCCGGGAAATTCTTTCCACCCTTTTAGTTCAGTTTCCTGAGAAGGAACATGATTGGCTCAGCCCATTGTTCACCCACAGACCATTAATTAGCTAACTGGCCACCCAGAGACACCCTGAAATAGGACAACTTGTGGCATTGTCCCTGAGCAGGCTCTGTGTGCTGGCAGCCTTTCATTTCAGAAAGGCAATTTGAGATGGAAGAGGCATCATGATCAGATGTGTCCAACATAGGCTCTAAAGCATTTTCCTGTGCATTCTTTTATTCATCTTTTGATGAAAAAGGAGAAGATATTTTCCCAGTTTTAGAGCTGCAGTTAACTTGGCTCAGAGAAGGTTAATTAATTGTGTGACTTGACACATGAAGGAAAAGACCAACAAACCCCCCTGCATGCCTTTTCATATATATTTCATTTGGGTCTTATCTATTATTGGTAAGTCTCTCCAAGTGTTTGTATTTTGTGGTAAAAGGCACTTTATTTGAAACATTGGATTTCTTCCTTCTTATGCTTGGTGTTTAGAGCAAGGGGAATAGCATGGCTCTTCTGAGCAGGCCGTAAATGATGTGCACTTGTGTGGCAGCTGGACGGTCTTGAGGGCACCGAATCAGCTGTCAGCTGATTCCTGGGCACTGGTAGTAGGTGTTGTTCACACAAACGAATGTTAGGTGACTGGATGGTGACTTCAGTCCTGAGGAAGTGGCCCCTCTACCAGGCTTCTAACAGTGACCCTGTTTCCCATTGCCTCTCTTTGTCTGGTTTTAGCACATTTCCATGGTGTGAGCTTAGTTTCCGTCTTTGTAAAATAGGGCTGACAATACACACTTTGCAGATCTTTTGTAAGAATTGCATTCCATGGTGTTTGTAAAGTGCCTAGCATGGTGCCTGTCATACAATAGGTGCTTAATAAATGGGAACTAATGATTTTACTAAAAAATGGAAAGAAGTATTCAATGGCTCTTTTGAAATTTGCCATCTCATTTGGGAAATAAAGTATTACACCAAGTCATATATGTAACACTATTTGGCTTCATCTACATGCTTTTATCCTCTTTTGCTAAGGGTTTCACCTTTTCCTGTCTTCTTGTTTTTCTATTTGTTTCCTTATGTGGGTGAATGTATTGTCCTGTTTTCTTTCTCTGTACTCCTTCCCTCATTCACTTAACCTCCTAATGCAGTATTCTTTGTCAAATCCTTAATCACAGTCTCATAAATCCACTCCCTTCAAGAAGATTTTAGATCATCATTTCAAATTTAGAAAGACTACTTAATTCCATATTTTATATCTGTATTAGCATCCCCACATTTCCCCATCCCATCTGTTTCATCTTTGTCAAAGGAAGCGTTATATTCCAAGTGTCCTAGGCTACAAGCCCTTTCCTAGTACATGTCTTTGAACATGTTGTTCCCTGTCCACTCTGTCAGAACTCCAGCATCATCTCTCCAAGGACCCTTCTTGGAACCCCAGGACTCACCTTATTCTCTTCTGAATACTAAGTATGAGAAGTTCGAATTCAGATGTCTTGTTGTCACAGTGAGTTTATGCGCCTTTTGGGAAGCAGGAAGAGGTGTTTGTCTCCTCAATACCTACATAGGTGCTTGTGAGTTTTGAACAAAAGCTTGGAACTTATCCCCACCAATTTAAGACAGTGCTCACTTCTCAGCTTCCTAGCTAGGAGCTCTGAATGTGGGTTTCTGAAAAGACGGGAGTGGCTTGACCAGACAGACTGGAAAGAAGCCATCAAACATGCCGATTTTGTGCCACAGCTTCTGCTTTTAGCAACTGTAGTCTGCAGTGGCAGATGTGCCTGGCTGGCACTGCTGTGCACATTTAAATCACTCTGTCTTTGGAATCCCTCTCCAAATAAAAGCATTAGAAACATGTCCTTTGGGTGGCAGAATGTGAAAAAAAAAGCATTTGGAATCTGATCCACCCACCTACTCACTATATGGCCAGTGGATAGGTAAAATAACAACAACAACAACAAAAAGAGGACTGTGAAGGATTATCAGTATGGAGGGGGTCAGCAGCCTCCATCAGAGGAGTTTTAGAGGACTAGAGGATAAGATATAGGATATAGGTGACTACAAAGTGAGAGGTAAAGGAGCGCATGGGGCCAGAATAGAGAGATAATATTAGTAGTTACCACATATGGTAATTGTGAGGGTTAATGAAGTACATGCAAGAATAAGACAGTAGCTGGCATATAATATGCACTCAATAAATGAGAATTATTATTATCATTTCGTTAGAAATTTGAGTGAAAAAAATTTTTACTCTTCTGGAGAGAAGCCAAAAATATAAGAACATTTTTTATTTCACTCTTTACAATTTCCATATTTACAGTTGACATTTGTGATTTCAATATTCAAAACATATAAGTGTTACAACATGTTTTATTAGATGCCTCTTTTGGTATCTAATTACATTTCTCATCTAATTTCTATGTTTATCCCCTTCATTCCACACCCACCTCATTTTCTACTTTTGCTGTTTATACCTCTGTTTCATTTTCCTAGCTTTCTTCTTTTTTTTTCCTTCTACAAGTATTTGCAAGCCATTCATAAGAGTCCCTTCTTTCTGGCTGTATCTGACCCTTGGTGTCTTTACCTGTTATTCTCATTCCTAACTCCAAACAGAATGAGTAGGAATGGAGTAGTTACACGTTCATTCAATTATGTGTTCATTCATTCATTCAGTCGCTCATTCAAAAAGTAGCTTTGACTGCCTGCTACCCTCCAAGCAATGTGGTAACATTGAGCTATGATGATGAGGAAGCATATGCAGCCCTTACTGGACCAGAGCTTCTGGAGTTTATATTCCTTTGGGGGAAAAAGGCAATTACATAATGGCATGGGTAAAAAATTACAAATGGGGAAACATACCAAAAGGGAAAAATAAAGAGAGCTCTTAGAGCACATATTTGGGGGAACCTGGGGAGGTTTTCCTGAGGAAATTCTAGCTGACCTCTGAAAGACCTTATTATGCCCAACCCGCCGTCCTCCCCGAAGGATTAGTACTGTGGAAATCATCTTACTCTTAGAGTTTCCACACTGAGCTTTCTAGACCATATTCTTTCTTGACATTCCTGCAGTTCCCCAAATTCACCAAAACCTTTCTGTCTTTGTGTAGCCAATAAATTACCTTGGTTGAATAGTCAACTTTATTTCTATACCTTTTCAATGTTTCAGCTGCATTTATTTTCCTTTTCCCTACATAAGATTAATATTCTGCAACCTTTTCTTCTCAGCATTCTCTAAACTGTAAGTCACATTTTTCTTTGCTTTTGTTTCTTTTACTTAAGAAACGATCATACGTTCAATTTTCCACTCACCTCATTTCTCCTTATTAATCTTTCCTGGCTCAGTGTGTTTACCTGCCAGCTATTTCCCTTTGAATTTTTTTGGCTCCCTTTGCACTTTTCCCCTACCCATCAACCAGAATAATGATATATCCTATTGCAGTAAATTTGTGTCAGATCACGTATAGTAGTTGATTCTGAATTTCCATAAAGGTGGGGCTTTTAAAAATTCTCTGATTTTTTTTCTGTATTTTCCTTTGTGAAATTAAATGATTTCAATTTGCTAAACCTGATAATAATGATCAATACAAATATCAAGTGATCAAATTGAATGAACATACCATTTTTCTCCAAATCAAAGCTCACACATAGTTGAAAAGAGTAAAGATTGGCATTAGCACTCATTGAAGGCACAAAAAGTTTTCAACCATCTCAAAGAAACCATCAGTATTCATTTTCAGTGCAATGCTTTATGAATCCCTATGTTTATAACACTTCTCAACTGGAATGAATCTTATAGCTGATTATCACAGCAGTTGGCCTAGTGCCAAAAGCAATTCTGGGAACAGTATTTAATCAATGTGTAAACTAGTGAAATGCCAGGAACTTTTGGAAGACCAAGAAGGGTGATTAGTTATTGAAGGATAAACAATAGTTAAACATTGCGCATACTCTCTCAAACAGCACAGAAAAGAATTTTCCATGAGTTAATATGAATATAGACCTAGTTATATTTTAGGATATGAGTTCACCAGATGATTTACATTGTGTTAAATTGTTGAAGAACATTTAGCTAGCATATTGGAGGCGGTTTTGAGTTCTTAAAAAAACAAAACTATTATTCAAAGTAATATGTTTAGAGAATTGCCATCAACATAAACTGTTATTTATAATTTAATAGGAAACTTGATAGAGAAAAATAAAAACAGTACTAAACTGATGGAAGGAAAACCATAGGAGCTGTTAACCTAGAGGTGTGACTATTAACATTAGGTTAAACTGAATGTTAGGATGCCACGTTGTGATATATTTAAATAGAGGAAAAGCCCTCAATATATTTAACATATATATGGACCATATTATCCAATATACTGGGATAAATTCCATTTGAATTTTAGAATATTTCAAAATTGTAATAAAACTCTTAATGGAAAGAAATCATTACATTATGACACAAGTTAACATAGGTCTGAAACTTAGGCTGGGAAATGAAAACACTTATATTGGGAAGAGGTAGGGAGCATTTCCATAACCAGCTATTTATCAAACCAACATGCCGGCAAAGTCAGCCTACTGCCAATGAAATAAAGCATACATTATTCTATTTTATGGCTAATTGAAAATATGTTATTATTATGTTCCATTTTGAAAATTGTGTTAGCATCCATAGCTTCACATTTTCATTTTCAGAAAGAAATAATATTTTTAAATTATATATATATATATATTTATTGCAACCCAGCTTAGGCAGCATGTGAAATGGACCAGGACCTATCTACTCATTCATAATCTTTAAAATTATGTATATGTATATGCTAAGCACCATACAATAGCTTAGTTTATGACAATCGATTTAAAAAATTAAGATGGCTGAAATTAGCCAATTGCCCCATTTTTCATTATATTCTATTTTAAAAGCTTAATTTCCATTATAGATATGTCCTGCCCATGTGCACATACATGGAAAGAAAAGGTACAGCTCCCTTAGTTACTGTCATAGCAAATATTTTACCTATTTTCATTTAAGGGCCCATTTAGCAAAATAAGATATAAATCTCTTTTTAAAATAAAAACATGCATCTAAAAAACATGAACTGTGCCAATACATGACAAAAATCAAGCTGGAATGATTTAAAACTGCATGTAAATGACCCTCAGTGGTATATATCATGGTGAGGTTTATGCACCACCATACACAATTCTGGAAAAGGTACAAAAGCAATATTTATATACAGTAATATTTTAGGAACCAGCATGTTAACATAAAATTGCAAAAGGGATTTACAGTTAAGACATTTAAGTCTATGTAAAAATGTTTTCTGACTTTCTAGGATTTGGGTATTGTCCTAGTACATGGATTTGTTAGTCCCTGCGAGTTCACATCATTTGTCAATTTTTCTTGAATTTAGTTACACTTGTCAGGTGTATGTCAGGTGCTCAGAGGTGGCAGGGAATTCATCCAGCATATGTTCACTCATTGACACATATATAAAAGAGAACATTTGCAGATGTTTTGATAATAGAAGAGTTCAAATCATTTGTCCTAAGGCAGTATTTGTAGTAATTCTTTGATCAGTTTTTCAGTGGTTAGACCATTTTCCCGGTAGAAATTACCACATGACCCCAAAGGACAAGAGAAATATTATGTGGGAAAATTGGAAAACATCCGATTGGCATATTTCAGCAGATGAATTATAGTCAGAACGAATTGTATTCGATCTGATTTCAACTGCTTAATGTAATATGTTTAATACCACAGTGAGACAAGAGGAGCCAATGGATAACTCACATAAATCATAAGAATTGCTTCACTGCAGCAATATTCATAGACCTCTATTTGTAAGAAGTCATAAGAAATTATAGTTGATTATTTTCTTCACAATTACTAACATTGGCAGAGCATTTTGTGATTTATTTATATAACCTTAGTTAACGCTCTCAAAAAAACAAGCCAGAAATCCTTATCCCCTTTTTACAAATAAGTAACCTAAAATTCATTTGGGACTCATAATGCCTTTAAAATTACAAAGGTGGTAAGTAACAAGGCTGGGACATAGGTTAAAATCCTTTGAAAGTACTATGCTGTTTTCCATGTTAAAAATCAATTATTTTTAGGAAAACATTTTAATGGAATTTTAGGATTAAAAATTGTAGTGGTAGTAGTAGCAGCAGCAGTCATAGTAGTTATAGCAATAGTAATAAAAAGATAACTTAGTGGCTGCACTTATTAATCACATTTCATGAACCATTATAGACATTATAACATCCGTGTTTACTGTAGAACTGAGCCTCAGAGAGCAAATAACCTGCCTGTGGTTATAAAGCTAGTGAGGAATGGAGTCAGGATTTGAATTCAGAACTGGTGAGTTCAGAATCTCCACTCGGAGCAAAGCACAGATTAAATGCGCATAACATAAGCACATAAATAAAGGAATAGCTTTAGGAGTAAACATTTGGAAATTAGATTTTAAAAATTTGCCTACTTTTTAATGTGTTTAACATTATATTTCTCATTACCTGAAAAACATTTTTCTGTAGTCTTTCTCTATTTGAATAGGTTAAAGAGTACTAGAAAATAAAAAACTGCATTACTTGCTTTTTTGTACCCTGATTGCTTTCATGCTATTAATTTGTTGAAAAGATAAAATAATATACTTAACCTTCTTAGACTGTGAATAATTTGTGTACTAGGATTTCACATTTTTAAAAAAAAATTGTTGTCGGCTACTGCCTATTCTATAATTTCAAGGAATTTCAGGCAATGCAGATATACTAAATATTAATGCTTCCCATTAATCCATGGCCACTGGTCTTGAAAGTGAAAAGAGAGAAGACCACAGCACCTACCTACTATCACCTTTAACCCCTTATTTGACAATCAGTTGATAGAGCTTTATCCCATTTTAGATATATCCAAATACTCCTGTCTTGCTAATAAATACTACTTTAACTTGTTCTGTTATTTCTGATAAGCAACAGGCCCTTAAATTGGAAATATTTGAGTAGTTATAGAGTCACCACCACCAACATAATGTGCCAGATTATTAGCCTCTTTATGTTTCACCAGTATTGACAAAATTTATAACATAGAAAGAAGCGATTTTTAAATGCTTATATAGGTGGAATTTTTTCTCTGTTTGCCTGCTAAAGGCAGAACTCTCAGCCTTTTTATTCCAAGAAGTATGGTTATGGTTTTCTTGTTGTTAATTGTTTTGAACAAATAGCATTGTTATATTTGTAATTTCAGATTATTGGAAAGCAGGAAAAAAATTTTTGTGCTTTATAATTTCAAAGATTTTTTAATAGTTAAAAATATTTCTTCAGTTTGGGTTATTTCTTTAGGAGGGCCTAAATTGTTCATTTCCAAGCATGAAAGAAGCTCAATTTTCCAAATGAAGGTGAAAACAAAGTGAGGAAATGAGATGGGCCTAGTGGGAGCAAGATGACTGTTAATAAATGCTCTCTTCTATTTTGTTTTATACCATTAAGTTGACTCCATTAGAAGGCTCCTTTCATGATGACTTTTCCGACAATACTGAAAATCCAACTTATTCATAACTATGATGCAAAGCTCAAAAGTTACGTGTCAAACACCCCCTTTGTTTGCATCAACTTTCTCAGCCAGTTGATTTGACTCTGTAGGTATTCAGCACTAGATTCTTTATTTGGATATAAATACCCACCACTGATGCATGAATCTTGTAAAACTTGATATTGTTCTTGCTTCTCTGAATATGATTTCACAAGATAAACAGTGATAATTCTTTATGCTGTTAGAAGATCTTAGCCATTTCTGTAATGGGTGCTGAGTTTACTAAACATTATTTATTGTGTGCACATTTTATATGGAAGAGTCTTTTATTAAAAACGTGTCACTGCCAGGATTTTAAAAATCTTCTGTTAAAAATTTAATTTCCTGAATTGCATTTGCTTTTTGGTTTTATCAAATTGCAAAGATCTATATTATGTTACCTAACCTGGTTAAAAACAAATGCTTGTTTGCCTTGTAATCATCCTTTCCTCCCCAACTTAAGAGGTACATGGTATTATGCCCTAAATATGTTGCCTACATTTTCTGATTTAAACCTTTGAAATCCGGGTAATTATTTATATTTTCCCTTTTTAATGCTTTTGGGACAGGAAG
>PVIY010054475.1:0-14201 GCA_004026745.1 Myrmecophaga tridactyla
GAGTTTGGGAATGTGGTCAGCACCCAGATAACAGTGAGCTTTGAGTTTTGTCCACAAGATTGATATTTATGTTTCAAGTTATTGGAGAATCAGTACAGGGTTTATCAAAGATGATGTTCAACAAAATGCTTGCCCTGTGGAAAGTTCTGGATCAGTTTCTGTTGTCAAATTTCTGAGAAAGTGATGAGACCTGGAGATAACAAAGTGGCAGTGGGCTTGGAGGTTTGGGGAATGAGTATGGGTGAGGTTGAATCACAGCATATAAAAATATACTTCATTAATCTTAAGCACAATATCAGACATGTTATAATCATTATTTTTTCTTAATTCTGGCAATTATTAAATGAAATTGATATTTCTGTTCTGATATCATGTGAGATGAATTGAGACTTACAGCAGAGTCATATTCTTTTCCAAGGCATATAATCACATCTGGAATGAAGCTCAGAGTTTGTTCCTAGACTTTTGCATTTCACTAATAATTTTACTTCTTCATAATTCTAATTTAAAAAAAACAGTGTGGGGGCAGTACAGTGTTGGCTCAGTGGCAGAATGCTTCCCCGTGCCTGCCCATGTAAAAATAAATAAATAAATGCATAAATAAATAAATAAGAATTTTAGAAAGCAGTGTGAGACTTGTAGAAAAATTGCTAGGAGAATACACACAGTTTCCAGAAAATCACATCCATTTTTGCTTATTCTGAACATCTTCCATCCACAATACCACATTATATCTATGTCTTACAAATGACAATTTCTCAGACTCTGTTTTTGATGACCTGGATATTTTTTAGGGGTGCCACAACATATTTTGCAAAATGTCCCTCAGTTGGAATTTGTTTGATGTTCTCCTCATGGTTAGACTGGGATTATGGATTATGGAGGAAGACACCAGAGGTAAAATTCTGTTTTTGTGACATTATGTATCCAGGGCACATCCCATCAGTGTCACTTTTCCCTGTTGATGTTTACATTCATCAACAATGTTTGTCAGGTTTTCCCACTTCAAACTTCCTAATTTTCCCGGTTTTCCATATATCACCTTTGGCAAGGGATTTATATGTGAAGACACACTGTAGGAGCAGAAATAAACTCACCTTCTGGAGACAGCAGTATCTACATAAATCTTTGCATGCGTTTGTATGGGAGTTTTTTTTTTTAAGTGCGGCGGCGGAGCCTGGCGGGCGGACCCACGCCCACCACTCGGCCTGCAGCACCGCATGGGAGATTTTTGTCTTCTTACTCACGAATTAAATATTTCTTTAAATCTTTAGAGAATCATGACATTTATTTTATACTTTGGGTTGTGATACAATACTACTTTATTTATTTTTGTTGTGAAGTTTATTTCCATTTGGGCTATGAGATATCTTTCACAGGTTCCCTGGGTCTCTTTGATTTATCCTGATCATTGAATGCTTTGTTTTAGTAACTACTCAATTTCTTGTGGTACAAGATGCTCCAGGCTCTTCCTGTATATTTCTATTCCAAGTCTAAGGTCAGCCATTTCTCTGAGGAAGCTTTTATTGAAGAATGGTGTTAAAATAAAGGTCCAGGCACTATGTGTGCTCTGTGTTACTAGGACATCTAGGTGCTTTCCAAACACAGCGTAAGAAAATATACGCATGTCTGCCAAGTTGTGTATATACACAGACCCATAGTTATGCCTACATCATAACCCTCTATCTGTATTAATCTTCTCATGCTGATGTGTCTCACTGTAAGCCATTGTCAGGTAGGACATTCTAGTGCCCTCCCCTTGATTAAGGTTAACCACCCACTCTGCAGTCGCAAACACATTCTTCTCACTTGACATCATCTACTCAATGTCTTGATTCCAGTATACATGTGAGATGTGATAGAATTGTCAACCTACACTCTGGTGAGATAAGCTTTATCCCCCAGAATACAGTACTTATGTTTTCCATCCCCTTTCTTTTCCAGACTCCAGTCATATCCTCTATTACTATTTCAGCAACTTTTCCCCTCATCCCCACAGTAGGCATTTCATACGTTTGCAATACAATTAGATTCTTTTATCACAATTTGCATTCTATCCTGGCATTCCTAGTACTCTGAAAATTAATTTTCTATTTGCAGATACCATGCAAATACTGTATATGCAGTCTAACTTTGAAATTCATTAATGAAAAATGCCATTGAGCCTATTTTCACAACTTATTTGTCACATACATGTCATCTTCATTTCTGTTTCCATTCAGCATTGTTGCCCAGTTTTTAATTGGGTGTTACCTTTCTTACTGGTGAGTGTTAAGGGTTCTTTCTATATATAGATCTAGTCATTTATCAATATCTTTCATAGAGCATAAATCTTATATTTTAATAAAGTCCAATTTTTAAATATTCTTCTCTAATGGGTCATTGTTTGGGTGCTATTTCTAACATCTCATCACCAAAGTATAGGACACCAGATTTCCTTGGATGTTTTATTCGAGAAGTACTATACTTTGCATTTTAATTTTGAGCACAGGATTCATTTTGAGTTGATTTTTGTGAAATATATACAATGCTTGACTAAGTTTCTTTTCAGTTTTGCGTGAGTGTATGCAATTCTTCCACAGCTTTTGTTGAAAGATCTTACTTTTTCCATTAAATTGCTTTTGCTCCTTTGTCAAAGACCAATTGACTGTACTTGTATGGGTGTATTTTTGAGTTCCCTAACATCTGTCTGTGTGTCACTGAGTTCTCACACATTATTTCATGTGTCTATTTCACCAATGCACATGGTTTAATCATTGTGTCTGTATAGTTAGACTTGAAATCAGGTAATATTCGTACTATGACTTCATTCTTCTTCAGTATTCTCTAGGAAATCTAGGAATTTTGCCTTTCTTTATAAAGTTTAAAATTATTTTGTCAGATATCTACAAACTAACTTCTTGTGATTGGGAATGGGGTTGAGTTGAAAGTATAGATCAGGTGGAGATGAAATGGCATATTAACAGTATTAGTCTTACTAGCTATGTAGATGGAAACATTTTATTTATTTAATTTTTATTGTAGTGATGTATATATATACAACTTAAATTTTCACAGCCTAATCATTTTCAACAGGCAATTTGGTAATATTGATTGCAATAAAATATTGTGCTAATGGCATCAATATCCTTGTCCAAAATTTTCATCACATAGAGCAAAATAAGTGGTCAAATGATTTTTGAATGAAATAAAGACTAAGAGCATTTGAGGTGAAACATAATGCCTTAGGTGAAAAGCTTAACATTATGGACAAAAAAGCCTTGTTAGCAATGACATCAAGGAGAAGAAGGGAAGTTTGTTTACACTATCATTTTCAGATAAAGGGCACCTAAATCTCTATATAATTAATAAGAAATGATTAAGTTAGTATATTTTCAGTACAAACCATAGCATTTATGTTAATTTGCAGAGAGCTGCTTGTACCTAAGCCTGTCTAGCTTTTGTCTCTGTTTCAGCAGTTTCATGAGTCACATGGATTTCGAGAATGAAACACGTGTTTTAGAATTTATCCTCCTGGGACTCTCAGAAGACACAGAACTGCAGCCCCCCCATTTGCTCTGTTCCTGACAATGTATCTGGTCACTCTCATTGGGAGCCTGCTCATTGTCCTGGCCATCATCTCTGACGCCCACATGCACACACCTATGTACTTCTTCTTTGCTAACCTGTCTTTTGCAGACATCTCCACCACGGTCCCAAAGATGCTGGTGAACATCCAGAAAGAGACCAAAACTATAAGTTATGGAAGATGCCTCACTCAGATGTATTTTTGCACGATTTTTGGAGCTTTAGACCACTTCCTCTTAACTGTGATGGCCTATGACCGTTACGTGGCAATCTGTCACCCACTGCACTACATGGTCATCATGAACCCCCGGCTCTGTGGTCTCCTGCTGCTAGTGTCATAGACATTGAGTGTTCTGAACCCTCTTTTACATAGCCTAATGGTTTTGCGATTGACTTTGTATGGAGTTGGACATTTCCCACTTTCTTTGTGAGTTTAATCAAGTAATTCAACTTGCATGTTCTGACACCTTTCTCAATGACCTAGTGTTGTATTTTGCAGTTGAAATTCTGGCTTCCTTTTCTCTTACTCTAAAATTGCATGCTCTATTTTGAGAATATCATCACGTGGAGGCAGGTATAAAGCATTTTCTACCTGTGGGTCTCATCTTTCAGTGGTGTCCTTGTTTTATGGAACAGCTCTTGGAGTGCGTCTTAGCTCTGCTGTTATACAAGACATTAGGGCAAGTGCAAAAGCTTCCATGGTGTACACAGTGATCACTCCCATGCTGAACCCCTTTATCTACAGTCTTAGAAACAAGGACATAAAGGATGCCTTAAAAACAATTTCCTGCTAAGACAGTCAGTATGTACAAGGATTCTTCATCTCAAATACAGAAATTCACACTTCATTAACAGATGTTAAACCCTGTGAAAGGAAAATCAAATTACTTTTATCACTGTAAATAAAGTTAATATGCTATTTGCTTTATTACTAAAACTTTACCTCTATTTTTCAATCCATCAAAAAGCATAATATATTTTGTATTTTTAAAAATCATTTGACATCTAGGAATATATCCCCAAGATTCAGTATTGAGCCAAACTGTTCTGCCTGAAAATTCAGTGGTAAATGTTTAATACAGGTCATTAGGGACATATAAAATTATTGTAATTAGTGGAGGTGCTGAGGTGCATTGCCTCCTTGAAAGCAAAAATAAATTGCTCTTGTGTTATATGCTTTTGGTGAAAACCATTTCTCATTTCAAATATTCTGTACCTATTTCCAGGGTTGTGTTAATCAGCTCTTGAAATAAGGCACATTCTGGACTTGAGTCAAACCTGATGAAGTTTCAAAAAGCCACATCCATCTCCATCTATGACTTTCTCCTGTATATTCCATAAAAGTTAGGTGAGGATATAACATTACACAGCCCTGATTCTTCAATCATTGATGGTTTAACTGATCACTGGATTTCTTTCAGGGATGTAAGTTTACTTTTTTTAAAATGTTTTTTTAACCTTCTTTCTGATGCCCCTTTTTCTACCTTGTCAACAAACGAGTAGAACATATTGAATAAAAATAAATAATAAAGGGAACAAATGTTAAAATAAATTTAGTTTGAAATACTAGTGATCAATGAAAGGGAGGGGTAAGGGGTATGGTATGTAAAATGTTTTCTTCTGTTTATGTTTTATTTTTCTGTTGTCTTTTTATTTCTTTTTCGGATTTGATGCAAATGTTCTAAGAAATGATCATGATGATGATGTGCAACTATGTGATGATATTGTGAATTACTGATTATATATGTAGAACAGAATGAACATATATTAAGAATGTTTGTGTTTCTTTCTTGCAATATTTTTTTAATTAATAAAAATTTTAAAAAAATGATTTTTATAGGCAGGGATTTTCCAGTAACTTTGCCTTGGCGTTTCTTATACTCATAGGTCTCCTACACAGGTTCTGAAATGCAATTTGGGTTATTTTCCCATTGTCAAAGATGTCCTTTAAACTATTAGTGCAAGATATTAGGTAATAATATCACGGGTTTTTGTAGACATTCTGTGCTTTATGTGAGGTAGAATACCACCAATGCATCGTCAGAGCCATTGACAAATTAGGGTGACATTTTAAGATGAGAGATTGCTCTGAGGTATTGTCCACTTTGGGAACAAAAGATGTGTTCATTTATTTTATTCACTCTATATCTTTGGTAGAACCATGAATTCATTTATTTTGCAATGTATTAACCCAAACATCAGACTCTGTTTTGGTCATACCCATACCAGAAATACAATTTACAGAGAAAAGAGATTTAATTCATGCAGCACTGCAAATTTCTTGGTTTTGATTGTGCCATATTCTGAGGATTAAAATTCTTAGTTTGTCATTTTTTGAGGTCTCTCCAGGGCAAATAAAGAGCCACCTTACTCCACATTCATTGAATTTGAATTTTTAACAAAATATTTTATCACATTAACCAGACAGTTTTCCAAAAGTCTTTCTTTGGCACTTTCTTTAGGGATGACTATAAACAATATTTTATGAGTCATACTTTGCCATTGCTAAACATGCACTAGTAGTATACATTTATCCAAAGTACACAGCCTCACTGTGGTCTCACTTCCAACAAGTTCATGTATCAATTCCCAGACTCTAATCCAGGAAACTCCATGCATTTGCAATCAGTTCCTGTGACTAGTAATTTACTTGAATTATTCCTTTCCTTTAAGCAGAAATCTCTTTAAAAAAAAACTCTAAAAATTTTGTGAGGAAAGTTGGTAGGCATTTACTCTCAATATTTCTGAGGAAGCTAGAAGGATGTCTTTCAACTAGAAAAAAGAATGAATAAAAAAAACACTAGAAAACAGTCCAGCCAGGAAATGTGATACTTCTGCTATCCTCAGGAACATGGTATAATCATGAAGACTCCACTAAAGTGTTAGATCAGCAATGCAACATTTTCTGCAATTCAGGTAGTAAGAAGCTCTTCCCATAGGTATTGATTACATGTGCACCTGCTAGTTCACCATCCTCTCCAACACAGGATTCAAAAGCAGAAGGAGGGAGAAGTGCCTGTTAAGGGCTAGTCCACCTCATCCATGTCACACCATGTCACGAGACGCCATGCAGGACACCAAATTTACTTATACTTTAATGTACTTCAGGAGGAAGGGCGATTGTATTTCATTCAAAATTTCCGATGAATTCCTGTGTTTTTTTTTTTCGAATACACTCAGCTCGTAGACAGGTTCTGAAGAACAGATATTTTGTAGAGCATGTCCTGGGTGAATAGTTGAAACTGTTACTATTCTGCCATATGCACCAACTCATCAAATTTTACTTCTTTTAGTATTCTAACAATGCCAGTTTTTCCTCAGATGAAAAATATTCCTGGGTTTGTTAGTACAACTTTATTGTTCTCTAGAACCATTAAATTAAGTGATAACAATTAAGATTCAACTGAAATGAGGGGATTGATTTGTTCTCACAGAAAATTAAATTTTATTCTTAAAGAATATATATAAGAAAAAATAATGAAATTGCATGATGTTGGTGAAAGAAGTGCAGTGCTGGGTTTTCCTTGAAGGAAAATGTAAAGAGTCATTAAAATTTAGATACCTGCAAAAGAAATTTTCAGGAATTATGATGCGAAATAAACACCATTTTACAGATGAAAGTACTATTATTTTTCCAGCAGAAATAGAGGATTTCATTCTTCTCTTCAAACTTACAATGTTACGTTATATAGAAGGAGGAGAAGATGCATTTTGAGTCAATGTGCTCTGTTCACTAGTATTCCATTGGATGCATCCAATAAGTATTTACTGGGACCCTTCCATGCAATATTTAAGGCATACAAAAGAGATGCATGCTTTCTGTTGGAAGATTAATTGTCAAGAATAAGAGAAGTCAGAATGAACCCTGTCAGAAATAGAGAACACGATTTAAATTCATACACTGTAGAAAGTAGTAACAGAGCCCTCATCACGAAGAATGCACCATAAAAATGTAGTCACTGTCAAAAGGCATGTATACAATACATAGGAGGAACGGATCCTTCTACCCTTGACAAGAGCTGAGTTTTGAAGGAAAACAAATGACGGATTTCCAATGTTGGATGAGAGGGTCTTAGACAACTTCTCCTAGTGGTCTTCCACCAGTGTCAACATTTTCATTTTCCCTTCAAATTCAGATAACCTTCCTCAGAAGTATTGGATGCAACCATGCAGCTCTGAGATAAATCATGCAAACTCAGATTATTGATCTGTTTTATCATTTTAAGATTCAAAAAGATGTTTTTGATTTTATCTGTTACCTTGGGTGGAAATAGAGTCAGTGGAAGAAAAGAAACTCTTGAATTTACCAGAGAAGTTCCGTTGTACTGTAGGAAAGAAACACGATGGCAGGGAATGTTTTACTTGCAATAGCTGCAGGAATGAGGGAAAATCTACAACATTAATTTCTTTTATTGTCTAATGTCTTTTTCTGGATTCCACTTTGGTTTCTATTGTAGCCAATTTTTTTTGAGTTCCACTTCAGAGAAATTTTAAGTTTTCATAAATGTGTATTTCAACCCTCGATGGTCTGTTTGATTTGTTTTTATTTTGTTAGAAGTCGTGGTTTAAGGAAAACTCATGCATAAAATATAGATTCATATACACCACCCCACCATCAAAGCTTGCTTATTGCAAAGAGTTTGTTGTAATAGATGATAACACTTTTTCTGTAAATCTACTTCTTTGTTAACAGTAGTTAATCTACCATTATTGTTATTTTTTATACATCTTAACTTTAATTTTTATCTGCCCATACCGTGGATAGAGTGAGTGTCACTCACAAGGTTTTTACACTCAAAAGATTTTTACACCATTGCCAGATAGAACATTTACCATTCTGCCCTTACTTATGGTTAACCACCCACACTACAGTGGGAAACGTGATTTCCTCACCTGACATCATCTATTTAATGGCTTGATTCCAGGATACATGTGCAGATGTGACAGAATTGTCAACCTAAATTCTGGTAAGATAAGCTTTATCCAGTAGAATACAGTAATTATGCAGTTTCTGTCCCATTTATTTTCCAGACTCCATTCATACCCAATATTAACAATTCAACACCTTTTCCCCACATCCCCTCCGTAGCCGTATTTCATATGATTGTAACACAATTAGATTGTTTTATCACATTTTGCGTTCCATCCTGGCATTCCTATTATCCTGACAATTAATCTTTTCTTTGCATATACTAACAGTTTTCCTTTGTCTTGGAAACGTCAGTTTAAAAAATGCGTAAAGTCAGATGTCTATAATTATAGGATTATAGAGAATAGATTCACTGTTCTGAAAAGTGCTCTCTGATTCACCTATTCAACCTTCCTTCCCCTCTCCCCAATCCTTCGAAACCAGTGGTCATTCTATTGTCTCTATTATTTGGACTAATCCAGAAAGTCATATAATTGACATTGTATGTATGCAGGATGTTTAGACTGCTTTGTTTCAATGACGAGTAATCATGTGAGATGTATCCTTGACTTTTGTGACTAGAGGGAACATTCATTTTATCACTGAGTGATATTCCATTGTATAGATATTGTGGAGTGTGTTAATCATTGACCTTAAAGGAGATCTTGGCTGTTTTCAGATTTTGAAGATTATACACAAAGCTGCTATAAAACATTCATGTATAGGTTTTGGTATGGATTTAAGTTATCAAATCAGCTAGATACTTAAGGACACAATTTCTGGGTTGAATGGTGTGCCTAAGTTTAGTTTCACTATATACTGTCAAACTGTCTTCTGACTGCACCATTTTGGGTTCTCAGTAGCATTGAATGAGAGTTTGTTCTGCTCCACATTAACAATAGGCCAAGGTAATCTGGGTTTAGGTCCTCAGGTATTCTAAGTGATGTGTGATGGTATATCACTGCAGTATAATTTTTCAATTCCCTAATGACAAATGATATTGACCCTATTTTCACATGCTTATTTGCCATCTGCATATCTTCTTCATTTAAGTTTCTCTTCAGAATTTTTGCCCAGTTTTTCCATTGGGTGTTATCTTTCTTTAGATGGGTGTTAACGATTCTTCATATATATGAATACAAGTCATTTATCAATATCTATCCTAGAGCATAAGTTTTATATTTTAATGAAGCCCAATTAAGAAATGTCATCTGCCAAAGATCATGATTTGTGTGCTATTTCTAAAAATTGATTACCAAACACAGGCCACCATATTTTCTTGGATGTTTTAGTCTAGAAGTATAATACTTTGCATTTCAATTATTGAGTACATTAATTTTTGTGAAATGTATGCAATGTTTGGCTATGTTCCTCTTTGTTTTGGATGTTTATATGCCATTTATATCCCACAGCATTTATTGAAAGATCTTCCTTTTTCCATTAAATTGCTTTTGCCTTTTGTCAAAGGCCAGTTGACTGTATTTGTTGAGTCTGTTTTTGAGTTCCCTAACATATGCTTTCTATGTCTATTGAGTTCTCACAGGTTAGTCCATGTGTCTATTTCACCAATATAACATGGTTTAATCACTGAGTCTCGAAATCAGATAGTATTGTATATTCTAGTTGTATATTCTCCAACTTCTTTCTTCTTCAGTATTTTCTAGGTTGTCCAGGACTTTTACCTTACCTAATAAACTTTAAAATTATTTCATCAAATATCAGCATACTAACTTCTTGACATTGGCAGTGGGGTTCAATTGAAAGTATAGATCAAGTGTAGATGAAATGGAATATTAACAGTATTGATCTTTCTACCTATACAGACAGAAAATTTTTATTTATTTTTAACTTTTATTGCAGTAACCTATATGCAACTCAAACTTCTCATTCTATCCATTTTCATCATGCAATTTAGCAATATTGATGACAATAAAAATATTGTGCTATCATCACCAATATCCATGGCCCAACTATTTAATCACATAGTGCAAAATAGCTGGTCAAATGATTTTTGAATGAAAAAAAGGCTAAGAGCATTTGAGGTGGAATATATTGCCGTGGGCAAAGGTTTAAAATTATGGACAAGGAAGTTTTCTTAGCAATAGCATCAAGGAGAAGTAGGAACATTTGTTTACCCTGCAATTTTCAGATAAAAGCCACTAAATCTCTATATGATTAGTAAAAAATAATTGGGTTAATATATTTGCAATACAAACCATAGCATTTATATTAATTTCCTGAGAGCTGCTTATGCTTAAACCTGCCTTGTTCTGGTCTCTGTTCCAGCAGTTTCATGAGTTACATGGATTTAGGGAATGAAACATGTGTTTCAGAATTTATCCTCCTGGGACTCTCAGAAGACACAGAAGTGCAGCCCCTCCTATTTGCTCTGTTCCTGATGATGTGCCTGGTCACTCTCATTGGGAACCTGCTCATCATCCTGGCCACAATCTCTGATGCCCACCTGCACATGCTCATGTACTTCTTCCTTGCTAACCTGTCTTTTGCAGACATCTGTTTCACATCCACCCCTGTCTCAAAGATGATGGTGAATATCCAGATAAGACAAAAACTATAAGTTATGGAAACTGCTTCACTCAGATGTATTTTTGCATGGTTTTTGGAGGATTAGACATCTTCCTCTTAACCATGATGGCCTATGACTACTTCGTGGTCATCTGTCACCCACTGCACTACCTGGTCATCATGAACCCCAGGATCTGTGTCCTCCTGCTGATGTCATCATGGATGTTGAGTGCTCTGAACTCTTTTTTACAATGCTTAATGATTTTGAGATTGACTTTTTGTACAGAATTGGAAATTCTTCACTTCTTTTGTGAACTTAAAAAAATAATCCAACTTGCATGTTCTGACATTCCCTTCAATGACCTAGTGATATATTTTGCAGCTGGAATTCTGGGTGTTATTCCACTCACTGGCATCCTTTTCTCTTACTCTAAGATTATATCTTCTATTTTGAGAATTTCATCTCATGGAGGCAAGTATAAAGCATTTTCTACCTGTGGGTCTCATCTTTCAGTACTGTCCTTGTTTTACAGTACTGGTCTTGCAGTGTTTCTTAGCTCTGCTGCTACACAAACCTCAAGGGCAAGTGTGATAACTTCCATGATGTACACAGTGGTCACTCCCATGCTGAAACCCTTTATCTATAGTCTTAGAAACAAGGGCATAAAGCATGCCTTAAAAGTAATTTCCTGCTGAGAAAGTCTCTATGTATAAGGATCCTTTACCGCAGGTTCAGAAATTACTCTCCATTAACTGGTTAAATACTGGGAGATATACATCAAAATAATCTTGGTTTACAACAAGAATCCGATTAACATTTTTGAAGAAGTTAGCGGTCTGTATTTCCAGTAGAAAACAGAAAAGCAGTCCAACCAGGAAAGGTAATACTTCTGCTATCATCAGGAATGTTGTGTAATTAAGAAGATGCCATTGAAATTGTTGGATTGCCCATGCAGCACTTTTTGCAGTTCAGTAGGAAGCTTTTCCAGCACGTATTGGTTACATATGCACTGTGCCTGATCGTTCACCATCCTCTCTAACACAGGGGATCTCAAACTGGAAAGAGGGAGAAATACCTGCTAAGGGGCAGTCCATCTCATCCATGTCACACCATATCATGTAGACTGCATGGTAGATACCAAATTTACTTATCATTGAGTGTACTATAGGAGGAAGGGTGATCATATGTCTTTCAAAATTTCCAATGACTTCTTACTTTCTTTTCAATACACCAGCTAGTAGATAGGCTCTGAAGAAAGGATATTTTGTAGCTCATGCCGTGAGGGATGGAAAATGTTACTATCTTTCATATAAGTTTAGTTCAACTTAATGTCCTCCAAATTCATCCAGGTTGTGGCATGTATCATGACCTTACTCCATTTTACAGTTGTGTAATATTCCATCATATGCATATGCCACAGTTCGTTTCTCCACTTGTCCATTGATGGCCATCTGGGCTGTTTTCCATCTTGGCAACTGTAAGAGTTGAGCTAAGTTTACCTTTCACAGAAGGTGATGTCAGCAGGGAGAAGGGAGGAACTCTGACATAAGCTTAGATCCAGCTCCAAAGCATTGATGGCCAGGATCATTAAAATGTAAAATGTAATCAAAGGGAGAACCTTGGGCAGCAAGTTCAAATTAGTTAGATTATCTAGGTAAACTGTAGCCTCTGGAATATTTAATCAGTGGAGAAACATGGGAGGGAGCGCTAGCTAGTTATAGGTGTAATCATTTCAGCATTCACTTGTTTCATGCACCAGCCATCATTTTGTGTTCGGTGTTGTGGGGCGCACCAAAACAGAGGCCATGTAATTCAAAACTGCAAGCCAATTTGGAGTCTTTATGAGCCGGCTAGCGACTGCCTTAGAAACCTCCAAGAAGGAAGATTCGGAGAGCAGCACCTAGAGGTTTTCAAGGTGTGCTTAGAAAGGCTAAAATTATTATGTGGTTTTGCAGTTGCTAGCAAGCAAGTTTATTATAGAAGCAGAAAAATGTCGTTAGCTGTTGCCAAAACACATCCCATTCTCTCAGTTTCCTAACATCGGTTATTGTTTAACTCTTGGGGACATTCTGCCCCAATTTTGTGCTGACTTTCCTTGCTTGGGCCTGATCAATTGCTCCTGCTTGGGCCTGATTGATTGCACCTGGCCGTCCACATTCGGCTGGGCACACACTCTTGCAAGATTGTGAATAAATTATTTTCTCCTCCACAATTGGATGAGCATTTGAGTTCCTTCAGGTATGGTGTTCTTTCTAACAGCAACTGTGAATAGTCCTGCTATAAGCATTGGTTTGTAAATGCTTGTTAATTTCCCTGCATTCAGTTCCTCCAAGTATATGCCTAGTGATGGGATTGCTGGATCATATGACAATTCTACACCTAGCTTCTTGAGAAACCCCCAAAATGTCTTCAAGAGTGGATGCACTATTCTACATTTCCACTTATAGTAAATAGGTGTGACATTTCTCCACGACCTCTCCAGTACTTGTCATCTTTCCTTTGGGGGGGCGTGCATGGTCTGGGAATTGAACCCAGGTCTCCTGCATGGCCATTGTAGTATGTGTGAGATGATATTTCAGTATAATTTTGATTTAAATTTCCCTAATTGCTAGTGACATTGAACATTGTTTCATATCGCTTGGAGCCATTTGTATTCCTCTTGGATTAGTGTCTATGTTTTTGCCAACTTTTAAATTGGGCTGTTTGTCTTTTTTGTTGAATTGCAGTATCTCTCTATATTCTGGATATTAAATCCTTATCTGATTCGTCATTTCTAAATACTGTCTCCCATTGTGTAGGCTGCCTTTTTATTTTTCTGAGAAAGCCATTTGATGGGAAGAAGTATTCCATTTCAAGGAAATACCATGCATCAGTTAGGGTTCTCTAGAGAAACAGTATCAACAGCTAATATGACCATGATTCAATTCTATGAAATGTCCTCATCACAGCAGACAGGGCAGCACTTGCCCAACCAGGCAAACGGGTACCACCACTTGGCCAAGTTGACACAGGCACCTAACCATGACATACCATTTATCTATGACTTCTTTCATTGCTCACACTTTGGGTGTAAGGTCTAGGAATCCACCGACTATCAAAAGGTCCTGAAGATCTTTCCCAACTGAAATTTTATGATTGTAGCTCTAATGTTTGGGTCTTTGATCCATTTTAAGTTAATTTTTGTATGAGGTGTGAGAG
>PVIY010054476.1:0-14246 GCA_004026745.1 Myrmecophaga tridactyla
CAAGAGGACCTTCTGAGACCCTGGCCCCAAGCATCCTGGCCTGACTCGGGCAGCACGTTCAAGGACTCCACCCTCCTTCCCGGCTGACCGGGCCACGGGGCCACTTAACCGGGCTTCAGAGGCTCAGAGGCCCAAGGCTGCAGGCCAGCTTCCTCCGGGGCCCACATCTTCCAGGCTTTTCCCTCCCATGGCCCCGTAGCAGTGCCTCCCCCTTTCTTTTTCGGGTTCTGTTGACTTCCAGCTTCAGGCTGCTCCCCGGGGCTTCTCCCGCCATGTCCAGTTTCCTCTGCTTATAGGGACAGCAGCCCTGCTGGGCTCAGGCCCACCCTTGGGCGTCTCTTAACTAATAGCATCTTCCAAGTCCTGCTGTAGTTGCGCGTGGGTCCATAGCAGGGGACCAGGGCTGGGACTGAACAGACCTCTGTGGGCGACGTCTCAGTCTCCAGCCGACACTGTTGACACTGGGGGCACGCCCCGGGAATGCTGGGGCCTCATCCCAGGAAAGTTGGGGTCATGTTCCGGGAATGCTGGGGTCATGCCCGGAAATGCTGGGGTCACATCCCAGGAATGTTGGGGTCACGCCTCAGGATTGTGGGTTAAGATCAAGAATCTGTCGTTTTGGGGGGTTCAGGATTGTCTGCCTTCTCAATTGTGAGTTCCCTTCTGAGCCCGCACGTCTACCAGTGTGTAAGGGGAAGTCCAGCCTTCCCGTCCACCCCCTGCAGAAGCATTTACCTCCTTCTCCTAGGCCGGTGGGCTTGGTGGGGTCAGGCTGTGCCTGGCCACAGTGAGGGGCCTCTGTCCCCCTGCGTGTCCCTGGTCATGAGCCGCTTTGTCGCCCCTTTACTTTTATCTTACTTTTCAGCCTCAAGAGACAGGTGGACGTCACGGAGCCGGGGCCCCTCCCGCCTTCATCTTCTAGAAGGGCTGGTCAGGGCATGAGGGCAGGGCCCTTCTTTTGTTTTGTATGCTGTATGGCAGGGTCACATTCTTTTACCACATGACTGTCCCGTTACTGCAGCTATATCCATCTGTTGAATTTTAGTTTAGTTTAGTTTTTGGATGGGGGAGGTGCATGGGCCAGGAATCGAACCCGGGTCTCCCACATGGCAGGCGAGAATTCCACCACTGGGCCTCCTTTGGGCCCTGGGAGACGGCCTTCCTGTGGTCTCCGGTAGAAACCTACGACCCCTCTGACGAGGAGTGGGCCTGACGTCCTGTCCCCCGCGTGTCCAGGTCCCCGGGACAGCGTCTCAGTCCCCCAGGGAGGCAGCGTGGTTACAGGAACTGTGCGACCCCCCAGCCTGTGACGCGGCAGCCTCCGGGGACCCTGGGGCCAACGGCTTGTCTAGGGGGTCCTGGACCCTGGGGCTGCCATGCACCAAGTGTCACAAACTGGGGACTGAAGGCCGCGGGGTTTGTCCTCTCACGGTCGCCTGCGGCAGGACGTCAGCGAGGCTGCGCTTTCCCTGGCGGAGGTCCCAGAGGAGACACTGCCCCGAGCTGCTTCTTAGCTTTCTCGGGGTTTGCTGGCGATCCGTGGTGGCCTCTGCACTCTCTCTCACCTACTGCCCGTGTGCAAACTTCCCCTTCGGATGAGACCTGGTCACACTGGCCATACTGGGTGTGAGCCCACCCTCCAACAGTTTGGCCTCGTCTTCACCATCCCATCCCCGTGGGGTTGCAGTCCCGAGCCCCGGGGGCTGGCATTTGAACCCCAGCAATTTTTTTAGGGGGGGGGGTGTGCATCTCCATTGGCCCCTCCCGGCCCTGCCCCACTGACCCTCCTCTTCTCCCCTAGCGTCATCATGACGGGGGCTTACAACAACTTCTTCCGCATGTTCGACCGCCACACCAAGCGCGACGTGACACTGGAGGCCTCGCGGGAGAGCAGCAAGCCCCGGGCGGTGCTGAAGCCGCGGCGCGTGTGCGCGGGGGGCAAGCGGCGGCGCGACGACATCAGCGTGGACAGCCTGGATTTCACCAAGAAGATCCTGCACACGGCCTGGCACCCAGCCGAGAACATCATCGCCATCGCCGCCACCAACAACCTCTACATCTTCCAGGACAAAGTGAGCTCCGAGGTGCACTAGGCCGGGGTTGGGGGGTGTCCCCCGGCCACCAGCCGGACGCACGCCGGGCCCGGGGAAGCCCCGATGGCACTGCAACAGGGGCGGCAGCGAGGATGGTCGCCGAAGTGGCCTGGCAACTTCCGTCCCCATCCCTCCCCCAGCATCCCTCCCCCCCCCCCCCCCCCCCCCCCCCCCCCCCCCCCCCCCCCCCCCCCCCCCGCCCCCTCCACCACCACCACCAGGCCAGCGTCCCCCTTGGGGGTGATTGATTGTCTTTTAAAAAAGGAGAATGGAGGCTTCCGGCCGCAGAGCGTAAAATGGACCGGCTGATCGGCCTTTTAAGGGTCAAGGTTCTTCTCGTCCTGGCACTGCCATGAGCTGCCGTCTTCACTACCTTCTTAGCGCTTTCGGCATCTCGGGCTTCGGTTTTTGCTCCGTCAGCTCCACTCGGAGGACGCAGGAGCTGACGGGGGGTTGCCATTTCTCTCACTGGCCCCAGTCCAGGCCTCCGGACACTGATGAACCTCCAGCCAGCCAGCTAGGGATTCTTTCCATTATAAATGGAGAAATTTCTGTCATCTCACGGAGCTGACGATGGCACCTTGGGTTTTTAGATCGTGGATTTGTGCTGAGAATTTGCAGATGCAAGCTTCTCTTTTAGGTTCTTTTAATGTCCTTAAATAACCCAGGGCCGTTATGGTTTCTGGGAAGGAGAGGGAGAAAAGAAAAACCTCTCGATGTGTGTGCCTGTTTTTTTCCCCTAATTTAACCAAGTTTGCTGAGCGTCTGTCACTTGTCAGACACGGTGCTCCCCTCTTTAGGCACACTGGTTTCATTTCTGCGGCCCTCCCGGGTTTCTTCGGCATCTCCTTGGACATCTGTTGGGGTCCGTCACTGGCTCCCTTGTACCCTCATTATGGCCCCAAGAGGTGGATGCCCACTCGGTCCCTCCCAAGCCCCCAGGATGCACTGAGGTCAGGCTCTGGGATGGGTGCCTAGGATAAAAGGTGAATAACGAGTAGTCCCTGTACAGAAGAGGAAACAGAGGCTCTGAGAGGACACAGCAGCCAGTGGAGCTGGGACTCTGCCCAGGTCTTTGTGCAAGGCTCCTTCTTATATGCCGCATTGGTGCCTCATATAGGGCAACATTCTAACCCTGAAGGTTCTGGAAGGTTCTTCATCTTGTGCCACCTGTGAAGTGGACCAGGGCAGGTGGGACGATGACAAGGGTCCCGGGGAGAAGGGAGACTCCGAGTGGATGATGGACAAGGCCCCTCCGTGGCTTAGGCCCTGTCCTGTCAGCAGCTCAATGGCTCCTGGCTTCACCCCATTCCACCCATCCCTTATCAGATGAGCTGCTCCAGAAGAAAAGTGCATGCTTTGACCATTTTAGAACACGTTTTCTTTAACGACCACACAGTCTCAGAGGACAATTCCGTTTATTTGCTCTCCCCTTCTGACGGCAAGGGCCTTGGAGAATGTGATCTTCTCGCAGTGTCCCCTGTTCCGTCGAGACGGGACCCACCCACCCTGCCAACAGCTCCCGGGTCCTGGGTCGTGGAATTGCAGGCAGAACCACATGGCTTCACGTTTTGATTCAGAAAGCAGAGTGCAGACAGAGGCCCAGCAGAATCCACTGTTGTTTTTTTTAACAAGATACAACATAACCCAGGAAATAGACCCAACTGAGATTTTCTCAATGGATAACGCTATACTTCTGTGTGTGTAAAAGCACAAAACGCATGTGTACTCATTCCTGGCCATATAATAATTACACAAGGAAATGGGTCCATTGATTTTTTTTTTTTAATCAACACGAATGAAGAATGTTTTGTTTCTCTATCACTGTAAAATCCAGGTGACCTGGACAGTATTATATGTACATATCTATTCTAATTAAATTTAACAATCAGAGGATTGGATTACCTTTTGTTTTCCTTGTAAAGAGATTCAAGAATGTGGTAAATTGTACAGAAATCTCATTGAAGCCAAAATCCAGCTTTGAGGGCCTTACACAATTACTTGGATATTTGGCACGGTCCATTTCCTTTTGTGGTTCAAATGCTAGAAGAGGAGACTCACATTTGCAAGTAGAAGTTACCATCGAATCATGTATTTAGAGCATTTACCATCTTCAAAGTGCAAATCTTACACCGTATTTTAAAAGGAGATCTTAAAACAGTTCCTACTTCCTTTTGTTCCGTTTTAAACTTTGGGAACCAAACCAAAAAGAAAAGAAAGGAAGGAAAAGATCTTAGAAGAAAAGTGTATCTTTGGACCTTTAGAAAATCACGATGTCCAAGGCGGATTGTGAATAATAAATAATAATATGTGTGCTGAGAAAAGGTATTGGCGGGGCTGGGGGTGGGGTAGGGTCGGCAAAACTAGAAACGGCAGAAGGACCAGTTTTATAGTCACAAACTTTGCATCTTTACCGTGTTTAAATTTTCTGGTCTTCTGGAACACACGATGTTCACAGAGTCATTGTGAAGTTGTTTTCTTTCTTCTCGTTTTTACTCTTCTCTGAGTTCTAAGCTCTTGGTGGTGTCAGCTGTGTGATGGTGAAGTAGATCTGCTCCGTTTGGAATCTGTAACTCATAGCTGCATTCTTTTTCTTGGTGTCTCACAAATTATCCAACTGTTGAATAAAATTATAAATATGTTAATACCAGCTTTTTCCAATAAAATAACAAACGTTACGTCTAAAAGTCGGCTGGGTACTCTGTTTCTAAGGAGGCAGCCCATGGGCAGGGCCCTGCAAGAGGCAGCTTGGCAGATGGGTGCCCAAGGACTTGACCACCAGGAAGCTAGATTCAACATCCAGGCGTTGCTGCTCCGAGCTGTTCTTGCAGCGTTTAACATTTCTGAGCCTTGTTTGCATCTCGGGAAATGGAGCTGACGCTGGAACCCACGTCATAAATTTCACAAAGGTGGGGCGGGGGGCAATGTAATGAGATAGTACTTGGCAAAGCACAGTGCCTGGCAGAAAAACACCTAATATATGATGGTTTATAGGCCTGTGGGGCTTTTTATTTTGCAGCCAGCATATGCAGCTCACGTGATTTCACATTCTTTCACGTGACCCCCTTAGCCTTTCTGCCCTTCATAGGGACCCTGAGAAAGGTGTACAGGTGAAAACACTAAAGTCATAGACGTTTAAGAATTAACTCAAGATCACATGGCTAGGATATGTTGCAGCTGGGTTTCAGGCTCAGGTTGGCTGACTCCTAAAACAGTGCTCCCCAACATCACATCCGTGTTTCGGTGTCCCGTGGAGCCTGGGAGGGGAGAGACCACGGGGCATTCAGATGCATTGGGGCAGCCAGAGCAGCTGGGCCCTGTCTGCTGTGACTGCTGGGATGGACAGCCCCTTGGGTTTCGCTGCACCCCACCTGGAGTCTGGGCCTTACCACTCACTTCAGGCGAGGCAGGAGGGAGGCAGGACCTACCGGGTGGGTGTGCCTGGCAGGACCTTCCTTGGCTAAATCCACCATCCACTGCACAGCCCCCCGGACAATGCATAAAGGGGCAGGAAGACCCTCCTGGCTGGGTGCCCTGGGATGCCTGGCTAACCTCTGACCTGTACACGTAATCAGGATAGTAGCACAGCTTCTCGTGTCAGCAGAGACAGAATGCTCTAGTGAACCCCTCGTTACCACTGTACCAGGACCTGCCATGCATTATCATGTTTAGGCTTCATGTTCTTCATTTTGCAGGGGACGAAGGGATTCCTATTGTTAGACCCATTTTACAGATAAAGAAACAGACTCTGTTGAGTGACTTAACTTATGTCCAAGTTCTTAGACCTTGTAAGTGGTGGAGCCAGGATTTGACCTTAGGTGGAGACAATGCCAGGTCCAGGGTGGACACTCAAAACTGGTTTCCACCCCCCTCTATGTGGGACATGACATTTCGGGGTGAAAGTCTCCCTGGCAACATGGGACATGACTCCCAGGGATGAGTCTGGCCCTGGCACTGTGGGTCTACAATGCCTTCCTGACCAAAAGGGGGAAAAGATCTAACAAGTAAGGTATCAGTGGCCAAGAGAGTTCAAAATAGAGTCAAGAGGCTACTCTGGAAGCTACTTATGCAAGCTTTAGCTTATATTGCTACTTATCATGGTTTGCCAAACCCCAACCAAAACCATTCCTTCCAGCCCTAAGCCATCTTGGGCTTTATCTGAGATTCCACTAAGGCTCCATGTACTAGGATTACTTTCCAGAAACCTACAACCTCCAGTTGGGTTCCTAGGCCAGATAAGTCCTGAAACCCAGAGGGGCCAGCCTCTCCAGAACATCAGCTAGTTCCATCCCCCATCCCATATTATCAATAGCCCCTTCCAACATGAAAAAGTTAGGATGGGCATAGCCCAAATACCCCTAAAGAGTGGGAGAAAGATCAAAGGAAAAGGTGGAGTTATACAGAAAAGACAGGATTTAACAACTGAGTATGACTTCTGAATCACTATATTGATTTCTTTTAGTCTCCAGTACCTTGGAGAAACTAGAAGTAAAAACCTAAAATTGTGGAATTGTAACCCATACCAAACTCTGAAATCTGTGTGTAGCCGATTGTTGCAATGTGTTTTGAAATTTATTGCTTTTTTGTATATGTGTTATTTTTCACAATTAAAAAAAAAAAAGGTGTCTGGTGTCCTGGCCTTGGCCCCACCTTCACCCAGCACTGACCGAGCCCTTGACCCAGTGTGGAAGGCACAATAACAGCCCTGGAAGACATCTGCCTCCTAACCTAATCCAGGACCATCTCTCATTTGGTCCTGGCACCGAGTAGTCCTTGGAGGCTCCTTGCTGAGTAAAGCATGATGGAGCCCTGTTAAGCAGCGTGGGTTGAGCCTTCATATTTGCCATCACCCTCACCCCCTATTTCAGTTTGCTAATGCTCTGGAATGCAACATGCCAGAAATGGGTTGGCTTTTATAAAGGGAGTTTATTAAGTTGCAAGTTCACAGTTCTAAGCGTGCAGAAATGTCCAAACTAAGGCATCCACAAGAGTGTGCCTTCACTCGAGAAAGGCTGATCCTGTCCGGGGTTTCTCTGCTGGGCCTTTGCTCCCGGGTTTCATTGCCTTGTGCTTCTGATTCCAGTGGCTTTCACTCTAAGCATCTGTGGGCCCTCAGTTAACTTCTCCAGGGCAAACTCTGGATTTCATCTCTTAGCTTAGCATCTCCACCTGTCTTTGTCTTGGTTTCAGCTCTCCAGACATCTTAACGCTCTGCTCTCTGTGTCAGCTCTTTTAAGGACTCCAGTAAACTACTTGAGACTCACCTGGAATGGGCAGGGGCACATCTCCATCTCATCAAAAGGCCATGCCCATCAGGTGGGTCCCATCTCCATGGAAACAACCTCATGAAAAGGCTCCACCCTAAGTCTACACCCACAAGACTGGATTAGGATTAGAAAAGCCTGGCTTTTTTGGGGGTACAAAACAGTTTCAAACCAGCACACTCCACAAGCCACTAAAATGATAGTGAAGGGATAAAAGACATAAACCCATGGGGGCAGAGAGACCAGGAGGGGAGGCAGCAGCCTATAGCTTTTTGGAGGCAAGAGGGCAGTAGGCGAGTGGTAAGAGGCTTAGAGAGGAAGAGAGCTAAACCTAAACCAGCAGTGGGGGTTGTCTGGAAGCAAAATGGGTTTTGTACCACAGAACTGGACTTGGAGGCACTGGGGGCCTTTGAAGATGAGGTTGTAGGTGAGCAGCAAAAGGGGGATTTTTCCCCAAAAGTGTGCTTAAGCAGCAGCCAATGAGGTACCTCCCTGCCCGGGCAGCACGTGGGAGGGTGGTACCAACCCAGCACAGGTTATGTCCATTCTATCCACACCACATGGGAGATTAAAGGCTTCCTCACTGGAAAACTGGCCAGCCCAAGAGAGAAGCCCCAGCTGCTGATGTCTGGTCATCTCCCAAGGCCCCAACTGGGAGGCAGGACTGAAGCCATGTGCTCTAGAGTGGAGTCATGTCGGGGGGGACAATGTGGCTGGCAGGACCATGCATCTCTCATGCAGCAGGCTGCCTCGGGCTCATTCACACGGCGGTCTCGGGGTACCCAGGAGCAGCAAGACAGGGCAGGCCACAAGGCACAGGGGACTGTGTCACATCTGCTCCTGTCCTACTGCCCACGTAAGTCACGAGGCCAGGCCCACAGCCAGTGGGGGAGGGGACTGCCCAAGGATATAGATTCGGGGCCAGGGATGGGGGGGAGATTTTAAAAACTCCTCCCAGCCATTTGCCCTTTCTCAGAAAGCTACTAGAGGATGTGCACCACCAAAATGAAGGAATAAACCAGGAAAGATGAAAACACTGAGGCAGAGATTCTTAACTGTCCCAGATATGTGGGCTTCCTTTCTCATCAAGCAAGAAAATTGTTTGCCAAGCACACAGCCATTTGCAAGAGACTTTTCTGCAGCCAGGGTGGCCAACTAATTTTTGCCCAGTGGGCATGTTGTGTCCACCAGGTCTGAAAGGAAAGAAGTCTGGCTTGCCTTTTACCCTGGACATAGTCTGGCCACAGACACAATTGTTGGAGCTGGAATAGTTTTTTTTAGGTCTCAAAACAGAAAGCGGCAGTGGAGGGAAAGTGTAAGTGATCAGATAGAAGAAACCTAGGCTGAACCAGCAAACTAGCCTCGGACTCAGATGTTTGTCCAAGAGAGAAATACACTTATGAGTTTGTATAGGCCACTGTTTTGGTTTGCTAAAGCTGCCAGAATGCAATATACCAGAAGTGGGTTGGCTTTTTCAAAGGGGATTTAGTGGGTTACACATGTAAAGTTCTAAGGCCATGAAAATGTCCAAACTAAGGCATCAACAAGAGGATGCCTTCACTGAAGAAAGGCCAGGGTTCCTCTGTTACATGGGAAGGCAACATCTGCTGGCTCACCTCTCCTGGGTTGATTTCAAAATGGCTCTTTGAGCTTCTGTGGGTCTTTCTGGCTTTTCCTGGAGCATTTTCTTTCCCTCTTAGCTTCTCTCAGCTCTGGGCTTTCTCTAAAATGTCTCTCCCTTAAAGGACTCCAGCAAGCAGATAAGACCTACCTTGAATGGGTGGGGTCACATCCATGGAAACCATCTAATCAAAAAGTCCCACCCAACAATAGATCTGCACCTACAAGTTTGGATTAAAAAGAACATGTTATGTTCTGGGGAACACATAACAGACTCAAACCAGCGCATCCATGGTTGCTTTGTTGCAGCAGTCTATCCTGTTTTCTAGCTCAGACACATGGGGTCCAGGAAACAGGGACCCATGCCAGACGAAGGCCATGGCAACCGATGTGGAAGGGGAGCTCCTGAGGGCAGCTGGGCAGTGACCTGCAGAGCAGCCAGTCCAGAGCAAAGCAGGAAGGCAGAATATTCCGGAATGATACCTCTCGGGGAAAATAAAGCAGAAAGAGTTTACCTGTGGTAGTTAGGTTCAGGTGTCAACTTGGCCAGGTTAATGTACCTAGTTCTATTGCTGTGGACATGAGCCAATGGTACGCGAACCTCATCTGTTGCTGATTACATCTGCAGTTGGCTAGGAGGCGTGCCTGCTGCAATGAATGATGTTTGAATTAATTGACTGGTGCTTAAATGAGAGAGTTCAACATAGCACAGCAAAAAGCAGGTCAGCACTCTCATCTCAGCACTCGCAGCTCAGCCCAGGCCTTTGGAGATGTAGAAAGGAATTCACCCCAGGGAAAGTTGTTGGAACCCAGAGGCCTGGAGAGAAGGCCAGCAGAGATCGCCCTGTGCCTTCCCACGTAAGAAAGAACCTCAGTTGAAAGTTAGCTGCCTTTCCTCTGAAGAACTAACAAAATAAATCCCCCTTTTATTAAAAGCTAATCCTTCTCTGGTATATTGCATTCCGGCAGCTAGCAAACTAGAACATTACCCAAGAGTTTTAACATATTGAGAAGTTTTACACTGTTGGCAAATGAATTAGTGGTCAATACAGAGAAAATTAAGCAGACAGAAAAACCCTAAACAATTATTAATTCCAAGATAAAAAGTTTTACCAGGAAGAAATGTAATTATAGGGTTTGGGGATTGAATGATATTCCCCACAAAAGGCATGTTCATGCCTTGTTTTAGTCTGCCAAAACTGCCAGAATGCAACATATCAGAGACGGATTGGCTTTTAATAAAAGGGGATTTATTAGTTAAAAAATTATAGCTCTGCAGAGCAAAGGCAGCTAGCTTTCATCTGAGGTTCTCCCTTACGTGGAAAGGCACAGGGTAATGTCTGCTGGCCTTCTCTCTTTGTTTCTGGGTTCCAACGGCTTTTCCTTTCTGCAACTCCAAACGTCTGGGCCGAACTGTGAGTGCTGAGAAGAGGTATGCTGAGCTGCTTGGGCTGTGTTGAGCTCTCTTCTGCCCTCTACCGTTTAAGCCTCCAGCTGATTAAGTTACACACCACTCACTGCAGAAGCCACGCCCCTTCGCAGACCGCGTGTGTCATCAGCCATTAGCAGTTCCACATGCTAATGATTCAATCCACAGCAACAGAACGAGGCCCCTTCACTGGCCAGGTTGACACCTGAACCTACCACAGATCCCAACCCCCATCCTTATGGATTTGGACCCATTTGTGAGTAGGACCTTTGAAGGTGATATTAGCGAAGGGGAGCCCAGACGGACCGACGGCGGTCTTGGCCCAATAGGTTTGAAGTCCTTAGAAGCAGACGAGATGGAACATGGAGAGAGAAACCACAGGGAGCAGCCAGCAGCTGAAGTCACAGACCTCAGAAGAGAAAGGAGAAGTCGTAGCCGTGTCCATTGCCATGTGATGGAAAAGCTGAGGACCAAGGATGCCCCAAAGCCCCAGAATTCCAGAGTCTTCGGGGGAGAAAGCTTCGCTTTGCTGAGATCTCAATGCTGGACTTCTAACCTTAAAACCATGAGCCAATAAATTCCCATTGATTAAGCCAAATTAATATGGTATTTATTTTAGCAGATGGGAAACTAAAATAGTGTGCTGTGCAGCTCAGCTGTGGCCACTGTTCACACCGCCTGAAAACGTAAATGGTGACCATCGCTTTAACAACCCCTCTGACATGATCACATTAGGAAGATGGGGGCAGGGGGGGTACTGCTGTCTGTTTGGGGACAGGAAGTCAGAGAGGCCACATGGCAGCAAGTCCCTGTCTTCCATGGTGTCAGTGGGTATCGTTTAAAGCAGAGAAATCAAAAAGAGTTTATGAAAATGTTATTCAGAAACTCGGGGGGAATTAGCAGAAGCAGCATCTAAAACAGTCGAAAGCAGTTGCCTCGGAGGTGTGGGAATCAGGGGTGAAGCAACAGAGCAGTTTGTGTTATAGCTAAAAAAACAGAAACATTTGAGTTAATTCAAAAAGAAAGAAGGTAGACCCACCATATGCCCAGATGGGAGCTGGTTCATGAGAGGGACTCAGGGGTTGGCAGCCCCTGAGCTGGCAGGGAGATAGAGATGGTTCCAAACATACAGAGGCTCCTGGAGACTTCTAAGGGGTCTGTGGGGAAGGACCCTGAAAGGGCTCTGACCCGCTGACCTGCTGGGGTGGGGCTGGGGGTGGCACAGCATTAGGACACCTGAGTTTAATTCCAGCCTCATTACCTTCCAGTGTATCGGTTACCTCTTGCTGCGTAGCAAATGAGCCCCCAATTTAGCAACTGAAAACGGTAAACATTTAGGAACCCAGGAGCAGCTCAGCTGGGTGGTGCTGGCTCAGGGTCCCTTAGGAGTTTGCAGTCAAGCTCTCGGCTGCGGCCACCATCTCTGAAGACTTGACTGGAGCCAGATGTTCTGATTCCGGGCCCTCAGAGGTGGCTGTTGGCTGGAGGCTGCAGTTCCTGGCCACGTGGGCTTCTCCACGGGGCAACTCACGACATGGATCCCCCACCCCCAGAATAATTGATCTAAGAGAAAGAGAGCAGCCGAGCCAGCAGCTGCAGTCTTTTTATGAACTAGGCAACTCACGACATGGATCCCTCACCCCCAGAATAATTGATCTAAGAGAAAGAGAGCAGCTGAGCCAGCAGCTGCAGTCTTTTTATGAACTAGCATCGAAAGTGACGTATCATCATCACTCCTGCCATGTTCTGTGGGTCACAGAGCCCAATGCTGGTACCATGGGGTCAGGGAGGATGCAGGCAGGGCCCTTAAGAAGCCACTGCATCTCTCTGAGCCCCAGGCTCCCATTTGTAAACCTGGGAAAACGGTATGAAGCTGGCGAGGTTTGCATGAATCGAGCAGTCCTCACTGCGTCTCCATAGGTAACTCATTAGTGTTCTCCCCACTACTCTGGGCTCCAGTGCCTTCCTCGGGTGAGGCCGAAGCTTTTGTGACTCCTTCAACTCCACTCTGCAGGCTCAGCTGCAGCTGTGAGGAGGTGGGGTGAGGGGGTCCTAGTGGCCCACGGTGAGGATCTGCCCGGGCTTGTTTCCTTTTCCTGGAGAGCAGCTCTCAGCCTCCATGCTCACAGCGCCCCCTGCTGAGCTTTCTAAAGATTCAACACCTTGGCCGTGGGCAGCTCTGGGGTTCAGGCATCTGACAGTTTTCAAAGTTCCCCAAGTAAGTCTGCTGTCCTAGAGAGACAGTTTGTTCTAGCAAATTAAATAGGTGGAAAAGGGCCTTCTGGCTGTTTGGCAAAAGCAAATTATCTTGTTAGTTGGGGGAGAGCTCAAGAGAATGGTTTGGTCATTTGGCCGGAGAGGGAGACCAGGGAAAGCCCTGAGTCTTTATTTTCCCTTTTCACCCAGGCTACTTTCCAAAGTTACAGCGTTGGAGTCAAACACGCGACCAACAACTTTAACAAAGATGTGCCAGCCTGCAGGCGGTGGTTTCCTAGCGCCGAGAAGCTTTCAGAGCTCACATAATTGCTTGAGTCGTGATTCATTTCAAACAGAAATGTCCTTTTCAAATAAAAAACAAAGCACCATCGTCTCTGCTGGGCGCTGTTAGAAGTACGGTGGGACCCCCGCAGGCAGGTGACATGAGGACTTGCAGAGGGACAGAGAGTCTGCAAAATGCGGCACTATTAGGATGAGAAGAGTAGAAAATGAAATTTTTTCAGGAACGCCATAATCAAGCAATGCAAAAAATACGTCCAAACACATGAAATCGCTATGGATAATTGGGGAACTGGATTATGGTTTTAATTCTTCAGAAAAATAGGAAATTCATTTGTAAAAGCCTGTGAGAAGGGCAAGGGATGTGTCCGTCAGGGACGTACTGAAGGACCTGATCTCGGAAAGCTCTCCAGGGTGTGTCAGTGTGCTCCAGCCTTCCCAGGCTCCAGCGTCAACCTGCTCCAGAGTCAATGTGCTCCAGCCTTCCCGTGCCCCAGCCCTCCATGCTCCGGCCTTCCCGGGCTCCAGCCTTCCCAGGCTCTAGCCTTCCTGGGCTCCGGCCTTCCTGGGCTCCAACCTTCCCATGCTCCAGCCCTCCCGTGCACATACAGCAAAGGCTCCCGAGCAGCAAGCGAGGTGGCCCCCGCGCAGGGCTGCTGGCTTCCAGTCCTGGCCTTGATGCTGGCTGTGTGACCTCATAGGTGTGACCTAAGCTTGCTGGGCCTCGTTTTTGTCATCCACAACATGTGGAGGAGGAGAGCCCTCCACCCTGAGGGGCTGCTGTGTGGACAAAACCAGCTGGGGCCCCTGGAAGCCTCACCATTGCCCTTCCCTGTGTCTCCGCCCACCTTCCCCTTGGCCCTGCTGAGCCGGCAGGGGACCAGGCGGCCAAGTTGAGGGTGCAGTGCAGCCTGCAGGTGGGGGGAGGTGCTGCAGGAGGTGGTGGGTCCTAGCGGCCCACGGCGGCGTGGACCTGCCACGAGTGCCAGCCCCTGCTGAGGCTGGACTGGGGGGCCGCAGACATCACCCGGGATGGAACTGGCTGGATTCTGGATTCTCCAGCTGCACAGGGTGGAAGGGGAAAGGACATTTGCTGTTTGTGATTTTGGAGCCCCTTTCCCTTCCAATGGTCACTGGGGGCTCACGTGGTTGTGGGAGGCTCCCCTCGCCCTGTGCTCACAGGGGGTGGGACGGTGAATCAGGGCATCCCCTCCTATCCCCTGGTGGGTGTGCAGCCCACGCAGGGCCAACCCAGAACTCTCAGTTTTGAAGGTCAGAAGAAGGACACTGTAGGGGGTGGGATGTGGCACTGGTCCCTGGTGATGGGGACCCCAAGTGGCAGTG
>PVIY010054477.1:0-14209 GCA_004026745.1 Myrmecophaga tridactyla
TGCACTTCCCAAAAACAGAACAAACAAGCAAATGAACAAACGAAAAAATAAAAATTCACCAAAATAGTGCTGCAATAACAGGATACTTACATGGAAAAAAAAAAAATGAAATGTGACCCCCCACCATATAGCATGCAAAAAAGAATAATTTTCAACTTAGTTTCCTGTACTCAGATTATTAATCAAATGAGAAGGCAGAATAAAATATTTTCCCTATAGAGAAATACTCAAACAAACAAACAAAAATACTTACCAATACCCTTTCTCAAGAGGATGAAATTCATTAAAATGAAAGAATAATCAAGAAGCAAGAAACTTAGAATTCAGGAGACAGGGAGTCTAAAAGGGGAGAAAGGCAAATTAAATTCCCAGAATGATAATGGGGAGAAAGTCCAGGAAAAAAGCTGTGTAAAAATTTTAGAGAAAGGTCTGTCCAGATCAGAGTTGTATAGAAAGGTTCCAGAAAGGAAGTCTCTGAAAATAAAACAAAATTGCAGAATTCTTCGGTTTTTTTAAGCCATGGTTGTGAATTGTTTGGATTTTTTAAGTTTTTTTTTTTTTTTAAAGAAAGGTTGTTAGAGTCATTTTTGCAAAGAATCAACAGATTAGGATGGAATGACTGATCAGGTGTAGGAGCAAAGAAGGAAACATAAGAAGTGACCCCATGATTTCATGCCTGGATGACTGAAGAAAAATTTGGAGGCAATCCCAGAGTAGCGAAATCTGAAATTAGTAGGAAAATGAGGAGTTGATCGAGTAGGAACCTCTCCTGGAAAGACTAGGAGTACTGGACTGTTTGTCAGTCAGACAACACTATTTCTAGTCTTCATTCTGCCTCTGATTAATCTAGGGTCTTGGTCAAATGAATGTACTTCTCTAACTTTAATTTCTTTGCCTAAAAAGGGAGAGTTTGAACTCAATGATCTTTACCAACCTTTCCATCTCGTTTGAGAGGAATTTAATTTTGCACTTGTCCTGGAGTTGACACAGGCATACAACCAAGTGATCCAAATGTAGGAGAAAACGAAAGACGCAGAATGGAACTGAAAGCAGCAGTCCGAGTTAGAGAGGCAGACGGAGGTACCTTCATGGGGGTAATTTTTAAGGTTTAAGAGGGTAAAAGAAAACTCCAAAAAAAAAAAAAAAAAAAAAAAAAAAAAAAAAAAAAAAAAAAAAAAAAAAAAAAAAAAAAAAAAAAAAAAAAAAAAAAAAAAAAAACAAAATATATATATATACAGAGAGAGAGAGAGAGATAGCAATGTAAAGAAAGAAGAGTGAACTTTAGGAAATGTCCACCATAAAGGAAAAAGTGGAGAAGCTCACAAAGGAATCATAGAAAAATATTTTCAAGAATAAAGAAGAAAATTGTGTGAGCTTTCCAAAACTAGAATTGAAGAACAATTTCAACCTTGCCTGAGACCATGAATTTTTCATTATAGCCAGGTATCTGTTCAGCCAAGTACTCTGAATCTATGAGCCCCAGCTGTGATTCATGCAAGGTTAAATGAAAATTATACTTGACAATATTGCACCAAGCTCTATTATGCATGCGCGTGCCACTTCTTTTCATTTATTTTTCAGTCATCCATTCAATAAAAACAAATCAGTAAAAACACAAAAATACAAATCCACTTTTCATTTGCAAGTGATAAACCTTTTCTTATTTTTTTGTGCATTTTCACATACTACTTTGTTTTATACTTTTAAATTCTATATGGTTGAGTTTATATTATATAATCCATATATTTTTCATTTTAATAGAAATATGACACAATTATATATATATATATATATGCAATTTTTATAAGCATTTCTAAGCTTTCAGCCATTTGATGTGTTCCTAATTTTGTGCTATTATTCAAAGCAACACAGTTGCAATTATTTTCACTTATACCTTTGAGTTAATTTCTAAAGTAATAATTCTATCTTAAGTAAAGTTATTTGGCTTAAAGATGGTATAAGCTAAAAGATTCCAGTACTTATTGTTAGATTGTCTCCCTAAAAATTGTATGCCAAATTATACTTTCACTTCTGCTATTTAAATAACCTGTATGTTAACTTGTCTTTTAACAATTTCCTCAGTCATGGCGAATAATCCAGCCAGTTTATCCCTTGAGACCAGTGAGATTAACCTTAAGACTTGGTTAATGGTATATCTATGTGCATTAAATCTTTAAAAATTGGTTTCCAATAAGTATTTACTTCATCAAAAATCACACTCATTAGAGATTAAAGAGATTTAAACTGGAAAGAAAGTTCAGTGTGAGTCACTAGAGGGCAGCAAAGATCAGGGAAAAGACATGAATTCAAATGCTGATTTTTAAAAGGGTAATAAAAAGACTTATTGTTCTGAAATACCAGAGGACCAGTGCTTTGCCTGAATATTTCCATGAATCTCAAAATCTTGGCTCTTGTGCCATCTTGGAATAAAAAGCTTCATTGGCTCATTATCTTTCGGAAAGTTGACTTCCACTTAATTTAGGTTATAAGTGAACAATTAACACTTTCAGGCTTTCTCAAGAAGTAAAAATTTAGTTTTATGGATAACTTCCCCAATCATTATAGGAGTTCCAATTTTTTGAAGAACGTAGTTATGAAGTCAGCTGAGAATTTCTGTGGAATTTCTCCTTCTTCAGAGAGACCAGATGTTTTCTAAAGATTTTTTTAACTCTATCTACAGTAGTAGGAATGAAACAGATTCAAATATATTTGAGTACAGAGTTATTTCCTCAATCCGGAGAAAATGCACAAATACTTACGAAGGCAAAACTATTACATAATCTATAGTTTCTGTGTCCATTTCTAATCGTAGAGATGATTTTAAAGATATATTTTATCTTTAAATAAATTAATAGTAAAATCCTATAATAATTTACATCGTCCTTTTTGAATTCTAAATTTGTTGTATGCACAAATTTGCATGTTTATTAAATGAATATGAGAAAGGGACTCTAAACTTACAATAAATTTTGTTTGTGAGCGATACCCTACTCTTCGTCTGCATTTCAAAATTCATATTAAAATGTGTTGCATTCATTACCCGGCCCATGCACCGCCCCGCCCACCCAAAAATGTGTTACGAACCCTAATTCTTTAGCATTATATCATTATTTATTCTAGTGGGTTTCAAGACCCTACTAAGCATCTAATTTTATAAGGGTTTCTTTGGAAATAATACACACAAACTAATACAATGCTAGGGTTGTCAGGTAACAGAAAAAAGTATAATTTGATTCATAACGTCACCCTTCTAACACTGACCTTGACTGTGTAATTTTGACTTTGTTGCTTGCATATTGAACGTCCTGAAACAGTTAAAGTTTATTTCCTTGGACTCAGAAATCAAGAGGAGCAGCATACTTACCAAGCAAGTAGGTGTGTTTAAGGCTTAAAAGTGGCTGGTCTACTTGAGCATTGAGAAACACAGTAACAGCTATAAAATAAAGAGTTTTCAATACACTTTCTGCCATTCATAGCAAATCTCAGATTTATCTATATGTTAGAAAGAATAGTATAGTTTTGAAGGCTTCTTAGGTAACCCAAAATGTAGCACAGAGAAACAGGGTAAGTTGCATGAAGTCCATTTCATTATGATTGCAAAGGTTTAACCTCAGATTTTAACTTGAAGGCTAATGATTCCCAACTTTATTTTCTGGCCTTTATTTTACCGTGTAACCAAATGACTGTCGAACATTTCCACCAGTAGTTCAAGTACCTCACAGTACCTCAAGTTCAATGTGTTCAAAATTTAACTCATCTCTCTCCTACAAACCTGCTTCTCCTTTTATTTTCTCTGCATCAAATGGCAGATTCACCACCCACATTCCCTCATCCAAGATAAATAACTGAAAATCAAGCTTGAACGTTCCTGTTTCCTCATGACCCCAAATCAATCAATCACCCAGCCTTGCCAATTTTGGTTTATAAATATTCTTGAATCTGTCCTCACCTTAAAACAGCTAATTTTACTGCTTTCATTCAAGAACTGATTACAGCTAATTCTACTGCTTTCATTTAAGAACTGATTATGTCATCCCTCATAGCTTCATAACTGAACTCCTGCCCTGAACCCACTCAACAATACTGTCTTTCTCACCACCAGAATGTTAATATAGGTATGCCATTATTCCACTCCACTCCTTAAATACACACAGTAAGTTTCTGGTAAGCTACAGAATCAAGTCCACATGCCCTAATATGGCATACAAAATTGCCAATACTTTTGCACTTGAAGCATCTCCTTGATAAATACTCATTGCACCAAACTGTATTCCGTATTTAAATCGGGTACTAATACAAAACCAGAATTATTACTGGGGATTCTATCAAAGAATTTAAAATGAGAAACAGTCAGTTTAATATTTTTCAGCTTTGAAGGGAAAGATTGCAAAAATCAAGCAAAATACACAGTGGTCATGACAAAATTTGAAACCGTAAATATTGCCCACGTTTTTCTCAGAAACTATGCAAAAAAGAATGGGACTTCAATGAAGATTTGTAGATTTAAACCCAGCAACTTATTTCTCTTCTTAACTGCATTCCTTTATTTTTTTTTTCACATTTCCTTTTCAAAAAACAGTCACCAGCTCTGAAAAAAAATAAATCCCTGAGCCTTTTATAAACAATGGTTGGGTATTTCCTCTAAAGAATAGATGGAGACCCAAAGACACTTTCATCTTCTGTTTGCTCTTGGTAAATACCAGTATTAAGAAAAATCTTTCATGTGTTCATTCCTCTCTCCTTCTCCTCATGTGTCCCAGCGCCCATAGAAAGTGTTTACAGAGCAAAAGAGTTTGTTTCTTTCTCCAGAAAATCAAGCTGTTGCAATGGGTGGAGAGAATTAAAACAACATGAGTTTGGAAGGGGAAGTGGTTTGTTAACAAGTTAGAGTCAAGGCCAAACAAGCCAGCTTTTCATACAATCTTAAAAGTGAAAAAAAGGAAAGAAATCATCTATTTGTCTCTTAGAGGATGCTGGACTTCTGAACATAATTTTGCTGCCTTGCAGGATTTGTAATTTGTTTGAAAGTGTAAAAACATATTCTTAATGAAAGAATGTCCTTCAGAAACAACTTTCTCTTTCTGCTACTTTATACATTTTGAATATTTAAGTGAACAATATCCGCTTTCTCTTTCACTTTCGTCATTTGGTATCGTATCTGTCTATTGGCTCCATAATGTATCCAGAAATTTACTAATTTTGATTAAATGTGTTATAAATCTAAAAGATACTAAAAGGAATCTGTAAATAATATTAAATGAATCAATGTGAAAACCCCTATGCTATTTATAAAATTAAATAAAAAATATATGACATGCAACTGGATTTCTATAACTTAAATTTAATTATTATAAAAAGAAATGAGGGAGGGTGCAAGGGTAGTTCAGTGGTAGAATTCTCACCTGCCATGCGGGAGACCTGGGTTCTATTCCCAGCCCATGTACTTCCCAAAAATAAGCAAGCAAACAAACAAAAAGCCAAACAAACAAAAATTCAACAGATGGTGCTGCAATAAGAAAATACTCACGTGGAAAAAATGAAATATGACCCGCCACACAGCATACAAAGAAAAGAAAAAAAGAAATAAATATGCAAAAAATCATCAAAAATATAAAACTCCAATATATGAAAGCATAAAAAAATGGGAAATTATACGACAGAAATCTTCATATTGGAAATTATTACTGAAATCTTGTATGTGCCATGACACACACCATTTCTCCTACATTTAATTTGTTCACTGAGTACAATGGTAGATGGTCTCAGCATTTGGTTGTGCTTATTTCCATTTAAAATTCTATCATTTTCACTTCATTCTATTAATGTGAGATTATTGTGCTTAGTGTTCTTACTAAGTAGGCACCTATTATAAATTAGGCATATTAATAATTGTAAACGCTTTATGATTTCATATTTTGTTAATTTTCATTTCTATCTCAAAACTCATCCAACATTAGAGAAAATATATAGCGAGAATTTATTCCATTTTTGTACTTCTTTTGGACGGACCCTGTACCCTATTACTAGGGAAAATGTTTGACTCTGGAACTGTATTAGTAGAAACAGACTAAACTGAAAAAAGGAAAACAGCAAGTATAGCAGTTTAAGCAAAAGAGAAAAATATTGCCCATGTTTCATGTAACAGCTCAATCCTGGTAGACAAGCAGTTGCTCTCCTTTCAGTGATTCAGGGACCCAGGCTCCTTCCATATTGTTGCTCCTCCATCCTTGGGAGGATTATCACCAACAATGCAAAGGAAAAGGAAAGCATGTAGCAGGGCTGTGCCAATCTCTTAGAAATCTTTTTTGAGATAGCACACACACAGCATTTCTACTCATTTCTTTAGCCAAGATGCAAGCTGATGTCTGTATCCAACATCAAGTTAAAACATATTAATTCTAAATAAGCCTAATGTTATCACTTTCAAATTATAAAATTAATATATATTCATGGTAGAGATTTTAGGAAAGTGAAGAAAAATGTTAAAAAGCAGACAAAAATCTATAATCTCCTCTTAGCAACAAATTTGGAATATTTCTTTTCAATACCTTTTCTATGCATGGTTGTTTAATAATATTATGCTATTTATTAGGTACTTGCTATGCTTCAGATACTATTATAAGAGCTTCACATACAACAAATGTATTCTCATAATGGTCCTATAAAGAAGTACAATTATTATTCCTAGTTCTACATATGAATAAGCAGAGAATTAAATCACTGCATAGGGTTGAATGGTTTGTAAGTGGCAGAGGCGGGACTCAAAACAGTGCAGTCCAGCTTGAGTCCATACTCGTCACTCTATGCCTGATTGTCTCCAGCATGGAAGACAGTTGAGGTCATATTATATATGCAATTCAGTACTTGGTTTTCTCATCTAACATTACATTATAAGCACCTTTCAAGATAAAGATAAATAATCTTTATTAATATTTGTAATGAAGCATAATATTCTACTGCATGGATTGGTTTATTAAATCATTTTCATTAAAGCAACCATTTAGGTTGTTTCTTGTTTTTCACTATGTGATACATCTTTTGGAGCCCAAAACATTACCGTGTTTGATTATACCCATAGAATTTGTTTCTAGAATCGGAATGTCTGGTTCAAATAAAGGCTCATGTAAAATCAATTCCCGGAAAAGGATTCTCACTTAATTCTCAACAGTAGATCAAAATGTCTCACTAATTACTCTTTTGCCATCATGATTATTTTTGTTTAATTTAATCATACTAATCCATATTTCCTTTCTTATCATTATAAATTTAAAAGATTTTTCCTATACTGCTTATTCCTTTGAATTTATTAACTTATATATAACTTCTCTGTTATTTACTTAGGAGTTGGTGAGGATTTTTAAACTAACTGTATGAAATCACTGTAGGAACATTTTAATTGCTTGATATTTCCTATATGTATATTTTTCTCCAATTAATTTTTTCATGTAAGTTTATGATGTTTTGACTAAGAAATTTTTTGTCAAATCCATCAACCATTTTTTTTGGTGACACTTTCAAATTTCTTGTATTTTTGAAAAGTTTTCTCCCATCAGAAGAATATTCACTTATATTTTTCTTTCTAATGGTTTCAGTTTTCATTCATTATTATTTAATCATATGCAATTCATCAAAATATGATGATTCTAGAATTAAACCTTCTTTGAATTTGTATATTACCGGCCAGCTCATGAAATTTAAACGTTATCAGAAAAGTTTCTTCAAACTTTTCTTGCATATAACTTTTCATGCTTTCTGTTACTTTTCCAGAAAACACAAACATTGGAGAATAGTAACTTTGAATAAGAAGTTTGTCAGTAACAGAATTTAATGTTGACTAGCAAAGTCAAAAAGATCCTTTTCCTTGGGAAATTTTGAAAGTGAGACATACAGAGAAAAACAGTAACGCCAATGCCCTCCAGCCTATGATTTCCAGGAACACACTAGCTGCATTGAGGGAGAACGTATTTCATGGGAAATCATGAAGTATCTCAGTAAGAGGGTATCGGTAAAAACTTATAGAATTTGGGTTAGTGTTAGGTGAATCGGAGGAGAGTTAAAGGAAACAAGCTTTGCTCTGGATTTGATTCTGTCAGGAAGCAGGGGAATTTCCACGAATGTGTGTTATGATAAATCTGATCTAGAAGGAAGGAAGCCTAAGACTAAAGGTTAATTGGTAGAGAAGCAACAGGCGCTCACATTAACCAGGAATGAGGGGCTATTTTTGTCTTGAAAAAATGTTTTTGCTGTGTCTATGTTCAGACATTTTAATCAAGTAGTCTTCTTTTATCTCGATCTATCACAGTTATAGGGCACCTTTGTCTGATAGTGAAGTTCTGTGAAATTGTTTATGCTCAAAAGGAAAACACCAAAGCCTTGCTGACAGGTCCAGGCTACTTACAGGATATTTTTTTTCCTTCTCAGCCCTCTTTTGGGCAAAAGGCAAACACAGGAAGGCTTTTATTAACTCATAATAGCTACATTTTTACCATTTCTGAGATGTTGCTGATCAAAAGGTTATTTAGAGAATGCAATCTGTAGTAGTACCAGGATTAGATGCCTTGTCTTTTCGTTGCAGGACATGCTATTGAATCTCTGATTGACAATCATCATATAGCAGCATTTAAGACTCTGGTCAAAATATATCCACTAACTGTAACACAAGAAGTGATAACAAACAAAATAATCATTAGTCCTTAAAACAAGTCTTGAAGCCTAAATCCTAAAAACTTGGATTGTAAAACCCAGGAAATGAATCAAGCTGGCTTTGTTTTAGAAAGCAAGTGATTTCGTGTTTTTTAGCTTAGTCGGGAGCTTATTTACTTGTTTTATATTATATTAGGGCAACAAGAAGTATTTGCTGTGGCACAAATTTCCCCTTGCTTCGTTATGCAAATTGTTCATAAACCTTTCTAATAAATTTAGGTTAGTTTGTTGGGTATTCAGAGTATAAGTTGTCAAGTGTCAAAGAGAAATTTTGAACCATCTTTGCCAGTTTTATTATTCCTCATATGAGAATTGAGCCTCTATGATATATATGAAAAGGAAATCAGTTATCCCTTTGAGAAACATGTTTAAGAAGTGTATGTATACCTGACTCTAGATGTTCATGTGTAATTTCTTTTCCAGGAAAATGTGGTCCATGGGAGGGGTGCTAGTTTTAAATATCTGAAATTTTCTAAAGATCATTCAAAATATACTGCATAAGCTAGTGTGTACCAGGTAGAGTAAAGTCATCTAGGGAAAGAAAAGAGAAGACACATGGGCATTAAAATATTTAAAAGTCAGGTAAGGAGAAAGGGCCACAAGATAAAGAAAAACTCCTTGGTGAGTAAGGGAAAAAAAAGTATGGTGTGAAAAAAGACAAGAAAGGAGAGATTTTCAGGGAGGATGGATTAAGTATAATGTTAAATGCTGCTGAAAACTAAAGCAAAGAAGGCTAAAGAAGTGAACGCTGGGCTCTGCAAAAGAAAGGTCATTGCTTATCTGGACAAGAAACATTTCAGAGAACTGGTGGAGACAAAAACACTGTTGAGTGAGACAGTGAAAATATAATGAAAGATTGCCAATAGCACCAACTTAGCAATGAACCTAACAAGAACTCCACAACTCCGTATTTGTAGAATATTAGATGAAATTACCCAGGTTTATAAAAAAAAGGTGAATAAGAGGAAAGACCTGTTATGGTAGTTCTTTGAAAAACCAGCTCATCATGAATATCTTTATTTCCTCTAAATTACTTTATTCATTTAAATTGTTCTTAATAAATTTACCCCAAACTTGTTCATGGAACTTTAAAAGTTGATTCTAAAGTCTATATAGAAAAAAATTACTTGAATATAGCTTGGAAGTTCTGAAACAGAAGAACAATAATTAAGTTCTAGGCATATGAGATACTCAAAAATGTTATAAAACAACAGGGACTATTAGTAGCGCCCACAAAGAGTCAATATAACAGAAAAACCAGGCAGAGTCTTAATATATATGGACCAATAGTTAGTGGGTGAAAGTGGCATTCTAAATCAGTGGAGTGTGGGTATGGGTGCTGACTAAATAGTGCAGGGATACTTAGACAGAATCTGGAGGGAAATGAACTATATTTTCTCCCTCAATCCTTACACCAAATAAGTTTTTGAAGCTTCAATGTTTTTAAAGTAAAGAAACTAATCCACAAAATAGAAGAAGAAATCGGCAATTTCTCTTCTATCCTTGATCAGAAAAGTTTTTTCCAACCGTGGTACAAAACCCAAAATCTAAGAAAGAATGTATTGATAAATTTGAGTTCATCAAAGTTAAATTCATGGCATGAAAAATAAAAAGTAACAAATTGCAAACTTAAGTCTTAGTAACACCTATGCTGACATGCTAATTTTCTTAAAATATGCCCATAATATACTAATCAATGAGAAAATTATCAGCAACCCAATAGAAAAATGTGTAGACATGAATTCACAGGGAAAAATAAAAAAAAGAAATGCAAAAGCTTTTTAAATTTGAAGATATGGTATGTTGATTGGTTATCTTTCTCCTGGGAACAATGAAATTAGCCAAAATTAAGAGTGCTGGTGGATTGCCGACTTTGGGCATTATACATGGCTGAAAGATGCACTGACTGAGAAGTAGACTGGTGAATGATGGTGTATACTTATGATCAAAAATTGTGCTGGTACAGAAAGGAATGAAGTTGTGAGGCATGCAACATTGTGAATGAATCTGTGGGACATTTGGTGAGGCAAAATAAGCCAGAAACAAAAGAGCAAATATTGTCTTTTTCATTTAGAAAATGCTTGTAAGAAAACAGGGCCTAAATTGTAAGCTCTTGTAGCAATCACATTTTGTCTGGAGTGGTAATTATTATTTCCAGATTTTTAGAGGCTGTTTTATATATGTATAAACTGGTATTCAGAGATAAGAATGAAGGCAATCAGGTTAGGATTAAGGTAATTCAAAACATGGGTAAGGAAACATTCTTTGTATTTTAGAACCTCACCTACTCTTTGAGACCAAAAGAAGAAAGGTTTATTTTGTCCATAATCTAAATTTTTTACAGCAGATACTCTAACTCAACCTGGCTAGATAACTCATTTAAGCAATCAAAACACAGGGAGCCCAGAACAAGAATGAGAGTCCCTAATCCTGTATAGCTTAATGTAATGCCTGGCTATATCCCAGAATATATTAAGCAGATAATCAAAAAGTATTGGCAAAGTTCCTTGAGGGATGGGAGAAAAAATATGTAACTATTAAACTTTACCACCAGGGAAAGCCCTGATACTGTGTCAAACATTAAAGACATCCAAATTAATAGACCATGCCCTTAATCTTGAGCCTTGCTCTTATGAAATTTATGTATCTAGTGGAAAAGCTTAGTCTACCTATAGGCATGCCTAGGAGTTACTTCTGGAGGACCTCTTTTGTTGCTCAGATGTGTCTTCATTCTCTCTAAACCCAACTCTGCAAGTGAAATCATTGCCCTCCCCACTATGTGGAACATAACATCCAGGGGTAAAAGTCTCCCTGGTGGCGTGGGAGATGACTCCCAGGGATGAGTCTGACTTGGACACTTTGGGATCAACAATTCCATCTGGACCAAAAGGGGAAGAAGAAGTGAAACTAATAAAGTATCGATGGCTGAGAGAGTTCAAATAGAGTCAAGAGGCTACTCTGGAGGTCACTCTTATGCAAGCTTCAGTTAGATATTGCTACCTATAAATGCCAAACCCCAACCAAAATCATTCCCACCAATCTTTTAAAGAACACCTAGGGTATTACATAAGATTCTACAGAGGTTCCATGCACTCGGGTAACTTTCAGAAACCTACAACCTCCAGATTTGGACCAGATAAGCCCTGAAACCTAGAGGCCCAGGTCTCCATAACATCAGCTAGTTTCATCTCCCTATCCCACATCACTGACAGCCCCTTCCAACATGAAAAAGTTAGAATGGCCATAGCCCAAATACCCCAAAAGAGTGAGATAGAAAGATCAAAGGTGATGGTGGAGTTATATAGAGAAGGTAGGGTTTAACACATGACTATTAATGCTGAATCATTAAAATGATATTTCTTTTAACCTCCAGTCTTTTAGAGCAGCTAGAACTAAAAACCAAAATTGTGGAATCGTAACCCATACCAAACTCTGAAATCTGTTCTACAACTAATTGTTGTGTTGTGCTTTGAAATGTTTTGGTTTTTTGTATATATATTATTTTTCACAAAGTAGAAAAAAATAAAGTTGATTGTGATGATAAAAACAATCCTTGTCCCTTCTAACCTCCTATGTTCTGGAGCAGGTAGAAGGAAAAATCTGAGATGATGGTATGGTAGCCCATGACAAACTCTGGGATCTGTCCTGTAACTATTTGTTGAAGAGTGCTTTGAAAACCATTGCTTTTTTCTTTCTTTGCTTTGTACATATGTTATATTATACAATAAAAAAAGTTAAAAAAAATTTTGAAGGCATGATGAGACTCATTCATAACAAAATGAATATAAACTAAAACTTGCATTTGGATATCAGGTTTTCAATTAATGCATTTGGAAAAGAAAAAAAATAAAGCCTTACCACCCTATATTAGCATAGGCATGGGGAAATGGTCACTCTCATACAGTGTTGTTGATTTAACACTCTGGAAGGCAATTTCAAGCAGCCTACAAAAATCGTAAGTAAAAATATCTCTGGACTCCATAATGCCACTTTTAAAAATTTATCCTGCATGCACATGCCATCAATATAAAATCACAAGTATCTTCCTAGCAGCATTTTTTTATGTATTAGCAAAAAATTGCAAATAACTTAAATCTTCATTGGAGGAATTGTGTAAATACATTTATGTGACAGCAAGCTATGAAGTCATTAAAAGGAATGAGGCATACCTAGGCACACTTATGTGAGTTGACTTCCAGCATAAATTGTAAAGTGGAAAGGTGAAGTACACTGTCATTTATGGGGGGGATAAACTACCTCAAGGAAAAGAAATTTGAGTCTTGGGGAACAACGGTAAAAAGGGTGCTTACTTTTTACTATATAACATCGTGTAGTGCTTAGCTGTGTACCTTAGTCATGTATTAGCATCTTAAAAAAATTCTATTAAGAATTACCTTTTGAGAAAAGCTAATGAGTGAATAGGAAGCAATGAAATGAAGGCAGTGAGTGGGGATAGTTATTTGGAGTGAGGCTGAGGATATAGAAAAATTAGAGTTATGTGGAGTCAATGTTTCAGTGTTTTCTGTATACTGTATGGTGGGGTCACATTTCATTATTTTTCCGTGTGAGTATCCTATTATGGCAGCACCATCTGTTGAATTTTTGTTGGTTTGTTTGGGTTTTGCTTGTCTATTTTGCTTGTTTGTTTGCTTGTTTTGGGAAGTACATGGACAAGAACTCGAACCCGGGTCTCCCGCATGGCAGGCAAGAATTCTACCACTCAACTACCCTTGTATCTTCTCAATGTTATTTTTGTTGTGGCTGTAGAGGTTGTTTAAAATCAAAAAGTTAGGAGACACTTTATGGGTCTAGTTGAATTCCAATCATAATGAAGCAGTTGGAGAGGGAGAGATGAGTGATTTGAAATAAAAGCAGGTAGAGAGGTCCTTGAGAAGACCTAAAGATAAAATCCAGAACAATGAGGTATTTGCCTGTGAGTGGAGCAGGGCTATTTCCATTTCAACAAGTAGAAAGCAGGAAATCTGGGTCATACAGGAAACTTTTTAGATTTGTTTGCGTGAAGATTACTGATATCTGATGGAGGAGTTGTCCTGTGTTGGAGCAGGTACATTTTCCATTTTAATCGATAGAATGCAGCACAAAAGTGGATGATGATTGCAGACTAGTGAAAAAGAGAGAAGTCAGAGAACGAACTTTCTATACCTTATTTTGTAGGAGTTTCACCAACCAGGAAGTAGTGAATTGTATCAAACATGTTATTAGCCTCTTTAGAAATGAGTACTTTTTTTCCTATTGACTATATTCATTCCTCTATTGTCTGTGTGTATTATTTAACTATCCTCCCAGTGGGATAAAACTAATTGTAAATAATAATTAACCCTTAATATTCTCTGTTTTGTGTGCAATTTGTTAAGATTTTTTTTTGAATTTTTACATTTGCAATCATAAAAGTGGTTACTCTATACTTTCAGAAGAATACTTGCATCATAAGCTGAATTGGATAACTTTTCATCCTTTATTATATTTTTGACCACATGATTTGGCA
>PVIY010054478.1:0-14201 GCA_004026745.1 Myrmecophaga tridactyla
GGCAGGTGAACGGACACAGGGACCTGCGAGAAACCCGGCACCTTCCCGTGGGCAAGCTTTCGGGGAAGCAAGAAATCCCCCTGGTTCTACGTCCACATGAAACACTCTTCACCCCCTTTTGCAGAAGCGTCCAGAGACTAATCACGCATATCAAACTCGCAGCTACTGGGCGCGGGGGGTGAGCGCCTATTCCATTTAAGGACCCCCTTTCCCATTTAAGGATTCAAGTCGCGTACTGCAGGCGCCTTTCGCCAACACCGCCTTCCCAAAGTCGGCCTGAAACCCGGGGGTGGGAAACAAAGGAGGGGCCGGGCGGCGGGGGCGCCGCGGGCGGCAGGCAGGGCCCCAAGGGTCTCTAGGGGTGGAAGTGGGGGAGCCCGGGCGAGAGCTGGAGGCGACAGTCCCGGGTGGGCACTCGGGGTCGGCGGGGCCCGACCCGCGCCGCGGCCTGAGGGACAGCGCGAGGCGCAGGCTGACAACGCTCGAGGCCGCGGGGGCCCTACGGGCCCGCGGGGCCAGGCTGCAGCGTCCCTCGGACCGCCGCCCCCTCCCTCGGTCAGCCGCCCCCTCCCTCGGGCCGCCGCCCCCTCCCTCCGGCCGCCGCCCCCGCCTCGGACAGCCATCGTGACCGGGCCTCCCCGCTCGCGGTCCGGTTCCCTCAGAAACTTCGCCCGGAGCGCCGCGCCGGCCTCCCCGCTGCGGCCCGGCCCTCCTGGCGCGCACACGCACTTTCGGACAAGTCAACTCACCCGGATCCCGGGGCACTCATCCTCCAGCCCCTCTGCGCGGAACAGGGTGCGCGCTGCGAGCCGCGGGGGAGCGCCTGGCGCCCGGCTCGGCCTCCACCCTCGGCGTGCAGCGACCCGGGCCCTGTAGCCCCTCGCGCGGCCGTGCGATCCTCGTCTCGCGCAGACGGACCCGCCGGAGCCCGAGCCTTCCTGCCCGCCCTCCCCGCCCTCCGCCCTCCTCCTTCGGCGCAGGCCAGCAGGCGGATTCCAATCTCGGCAGCCGCCGCCGCCGCGGCCGACACTCGCGCGCGGGGGGGGGGCGGGGGAAGGAGGACCGGGGCAGCGGGGGCCGCTGGGGGAGGGGCGGGCCTGCGCGAGCCCCGGGCGCCGCGCGCACGCACTGAGAGGGCGCCCGCCAGCGCCGCGCGCACCCAAGCCTGGGCGCCGGCCCCGCCCTGGACTCGAAGGGAGCCGAGCGTGCGGCGGAAGCACCCGAAGGGCCCACGAAGGCCGGCGCCCCGCTGCCGGGGGGGACGCCGGGCCGCCGGCAAGGGGGCGCCTGGTTGCTGGGAGCCGAGAGGAGGGGGGGCTTCTCCTCGGCGTGCCGCCGCCCCGTCGCTCGGCGCGAGACCAGCCGGCCCCAGGTCTCCGGAAGCCGCCAGCCTGGGCGCCGCGGCGTGGGGGACCTCGGGGCCGACGCTGCGGAGAAGGCGCCGCGGAGGGCGGGCGGCGGGGCTCGCTGGGCTCCCTCGGCGCTTCGCACACCCCGGCAGCGCGCGCGGGCACCGGCCTGGTTGCGTCGGGACGAACATGGCCAGAATTCACGCACCGAGCAGTGCGGTCTCCAGGCCACTGAAGTAGTAGGGTTGCGACAGAGAAACGAAAGATGCAGTCACACTTGGCTTATTACTGCCCGGGTCGCTTCCCTTTTGGGGCTCTTTGCCGACGTGCCGGGGACCCGTGAGGGAGGTGGAGGTGAGCGGTCTCGGGGTGAGCCGAGGAAAAAGGCATTTCTTCGTCGATCCGCGGTCTCGGAGACCCAGCCCGCGCTGGGATCTGCGAGCCCGTGGGTTCCAAAGGCGCTCACCCAACGCTGAAGTCAGCGGACTATAAATATTCCTCCCATCTTTACCTTTGGCTCGCTTTTGTGACCTTGTGTACCCTCCGGAGTCTCCGTTTACAAAGTTGTAAATGATCGTCACTACCTCTTCCCTTTGAATTTTCCCTCGTCTTTTGTGGAAAATGCAGTTAAAGATATTCAGTGTCCTGTATGGGAAGAAAGGCCTCCTTTTAACAACCAAACTGACCCTATTCTTCGTATTTCATCTCAACGAGTAGATCATGTTAATTTTAGTCTCTTTACAAAAGATGGTGTTTTCCAAAAGTCTCTTTATGAAATCACTTTTAAAATTGTGGATGAAGAAAAGGGGGAGGGAGGAAAAAATGTGCCAGACCTTGTTTTGTTTTTTTAATACACGTTCTCCTCCAAAGAGTTATTTAGATTTCAGGGCATTTCTTGATATCCTTGTTTATCCTTATGTTCTTGTTTGGATGTTTTTTTACTCTCCGTCTTTCAGCCTGTACCTCTTAGCTTTTCTTTTTCCTACCTTTACCCTTAATGACTCAGAATACCTTGATAAATCCGAATTATTTTTCGGTGCTGTTTTCTTCTCTGACTTTTGTTCTGGGCCCTAATTTAGCTGTCTCAGGTTTGAGAGTCATTGGGTTATAGTATCTTGCTATGCAGAAAGAATCTAAGATATGTGAGTTTCCTTAACATCAATTACAATTTGTCACTTCTTTTTCAAGTTTCCTGTATACTGCCCTGCTATAATTATAGGGGAAAGGGTGGGCCTTTTGCTCAAGCAGATTCAGATTGATGGGCGGAAGAATTCACTGCTGTACTCTGAGCAGTGTGTCATGACAGAGAAAAGCATGGTGTGTGTGTTATGTCCTCTATATCCTAGATCGATTTTTAGACACTGTATTAGTCTGTCAAATAGCCAAGAGTCTCAAGTTGGAACTTTATTCCATCAAATGTCTGAAATACCCACCTCAATGTTGCTGGCTTGTGGTTATATGCCAACATGAAAATGAGAGCAAAATTGAGACATCAAATTTTAAGTCATGACATCTCTGACTGCTTCTCTACAAAACGATCTACTTTTCAAAGTCTTTGGGAATTTCACTTGACCTCATTTTGCTCTCCTTACCTCACCTAGTGCCCATATTAAAATCCCAAGCATATATCACGGCGGGCAACCTTCCGACAGCTGAACACAGCATTGTGTTGTCTTTGGTTGCTGGCATGTGTATGCGTGCCAGCCTGTTTCTCCGGTTTGCCTGCCCACTAAATGAACAGTACAGCCAGGAAGCCCAAGGCGACATCTGGGCACGTATGGTCTGGCCACCAAACTCAAAGGTAATGTCCCAAGGTTCAAATTTAACATTTTTAAATGTGATAGTATTCCTGTAAGTAAGTTAATAGAATGGGCTAGAAATGGGCCTTTTCCTCTCTACAGCCTGTTTGAGGTTTTGGTCCCCTGCTGTTGCATGGCCAAATCACATAGCATTAGTTTGGAACAGAAATGACCCAATTATTAGATCTTCCCGTTACTGGCACCTTCTCATACAGGTCTTAGGTTCCCCAGGGAGGCCTTCCCTGGTCACCTACCGTAAATTAATAACCCCTTAAATTTCATTTTCTTTATACCGCTTTTTACTCTTGCAGTTACCTTGTTCAGATATTTGGGTGTGATCTTTGAATCCTCCCTCCCTTCTGGAATGTAAACCCCATGAGAGCAAAGACCTTGTCAGTTTTGTTCGCAACTGTGCCTGGCACATTCTAAGTGCTCCATATTTGTTGCTGAACGAGATAGATAAGGATAGAATATTCCTCTGAGCATTTCTGAACTTTTGTCACCAAGACCCTTCCAGTTTTAGGGGATGTCGTGGACTCTGTTGGAAAGGTTGAAGATTGGCTGGGGAAGCTGTGGATTTCACCATCTTCAGGAAAATGGGCTTCTACCTTCAGGGATCCAAGTTCATTGGCAGTTAATCCATCCAAAATCATTTTCCCGTTGTAATGACTTTGTGAGTCATTACAGAACCAAGTCTTTGTAGGTAGCACCAAGTCTTTGTAGGTTTGGAGATAAGTTAGAGCGTAGTAAGGAGGGATTATTGATAGGAGGCCTTTAGTAGGATGATACTTTAGGTTGGTTTCAGATTGATTATTAAATGGATGAAAAGGTTGAGAAGAGTAGAGGAAACATTTGCATTTCTCAGCAAGAACACTACTTCATTATATTGATTCAAAATACCCCATCCTGGTTCACAAATACCAAGCCACAACACCTTGTGTTTAAGAAAAAGAAGCCTACATATAAGTAATAATTCCAGGCATAAATTAGAGAAAAATTTAAAAACATGAATTTATTCCTTTTCTTTATAATGGTATAGTACTTTACTTTCCCTTCTATTTTACTTCTAAAAAACTTCTTCCTTCTTCCCTACTCCATTTCAAATTCTCTTTGCTTCAAAGCATTTGTTTACTATGAAGATGGTTTATGTCTCCAGATTATTCATATACCAGATAAGCCATGAAACCCAGAGGCACCAGTCTCTCCAAAAACATCGACTAGTTGCATTCCCCATCCCCATAATGTCGATACCCCTTTCTAACATGAAGAAGTTAGAATGGTCATTGCCTAATTAGCCCTGAAGATTGGGAGAAGGATCAAATGAGAGGGAGGAGATGTAACAGAGGAGATAGGATTATAAATGATTGTGACTACCGAATAATATTAATATTTCTTGTAAATCTCTAGTGTATTAGAATAGCTAAAAGGAAATACCTGAAATTCTGGAACTGTAACCCATACCATACTTTGACAATTGCTCTTTCACTACTTGTTAAACTGTACTTCGAAATTTATCACTTTTCTGCATGTATATTTCACAATAAAAAATTTTTTTAAAAAAGACAGTATATGGTTTACTGAGGATATCGTCTAGCCTTTGCTTCATCCTTCCTAGTTCCTGGCCTCTGAGTTGGTTGTCCTTTCCCCACTATCAATGCTTCCTTTACCATAGACCCCAGTCCTTTCCAGGATGTAGGCCCTGAGACAGGAGAAATTCTCAGGGCTCCAGTCCCAAGCCAGCGACTCAGACTCCTGCGGCCTTTGCTATTTACTTGAGGAACCCTAACCTTAGCCCCTTTCTGTGAACTAACTCACAGCCCTTTTCTTGTGCCTTGAACACCTGGCCTGTTAACCCTCCTGGAACTCCATTTCCTCTGTCACCTAGACTCAGCCCGAGCCCTACAACACAGTCTCTACTGTGCACCAATAAATACTCCTTGCAGCCACACTTAATCTGCTTCCAGCGTTTGGTTCCTACATTCTTTCCTTCTACATTCCACCTATCTATTGGGCCTCCTTACTCCATTACCTCAGGTCGGACATCTCATTGCCAGCTGCTCTCTTGGACCACCACCTGGTGTTTGCTCCCCACTTCCTGGCTTTCGGGCACTGTCTGGAGGGCTGCAGGACTTCCACGAGCACCTGAAGATGGAGCCTCCTCACCCCAGCTCCACTCAGCTCGCAGTGATTCCTGTCCTTGCCCATCCCTCAGCGGTGCACAGTCTGCCTTTCCCTGTCCTGATAGAGTGGGTTTATGGCCTTTTATACTTTATTTTTAACGAGATAAAACCAACTGTGTGTGTGTGTGTGTGTATTCACACATATATGTATAATCTACATGTATACACATATACAATTTACACACATACATATATGTGTACGTATATATCCTGAAATGAAAGATACCTATCTGATTCTACTAACTACTCCTAAACATTCATTCACTTCAAGAATTCCTTTGGGACTAGTAGTCCAGAAATTCCCGTGTCTGGAGTTGAAGTATGATTACTTTGTGAATGGATGAGTCAAAGGCAAGGCGCCATGATAAAGATACAAGCTGGGATAACTGGGGAGATAAAAGCGTGGACCAGGAATGCCTGGTCACTAACAGCTGTACTGCCTCCCTTGTACCTACATGATCATCAGGAGGTGTTCCTAGGTGAATGCTGGTGTGGTGCCCCCAAATGAGGTCATCGGATATGCTGGGAATATTTATCCCTATTATAGGCTTGAAGTTCCAAGAGGCTAATTCTTCATCATATCCCTAGGATCCCTAATCACCTAGCACACCAACAGGTAGTCAATAAATATTGATTAAATGAATAATGTTCAATGAATGTGCTGGGCATCGTGGTGGGCTCCTTCTCTCAAAAAACTTAAAAATCTACAAATGAAAATAAGACATGCACAAAAATCCTTCATTTGATGTGTGTTTCCAAGTCAGGATTTATTGACCTTAAGATGGTTGATACTTCATTTGTACTGTACTGATAGTTTGCCCTCATTTGTATTCCTTTCCTTTTTATTTCTAGCAGCTAAGACAGATTTTTTTTTCTTAGCATTGTTGAGGATTAATGATAAAGCATGTATCATGATGGAATGAGGGTCTACTAACAAATGCTGTACATAATAACAAGCAGTTAGGACTATCATAGACTTTAAATTCTAACAACTCGCTTTTCAACAAATAATGTTTCTTGAGTTCTGGAATTCTACACCTCTTTAAGCACTTTCCCAGTTCTTTCATGGGGCAATATAATCATCTATTTAACCAGTAACCAGTATTTGTTGCTGTTTCTTTTAAAATATAGATTATTTTCCACGGAGTTTGCTGCCCACCCAAAACCAGTCTTTCTCACTGTGTCCGAATTATACCAGCTATTCTGATTGGTCCTCCCCTCTTTCAACTGATCTTGCCCAGCTTTTCAAGATTACTGTTATTGAATCACCACTCTCAGCAAAATCTGGGAACTATTGCTATATGGCAGTTGTCTCTTCAACTGGTCTTCCTGCTTCCCCCAGAATGGGCCACATGCATTCTCACTTTCATGCCATCCTCCTGCCTGCAATGCCCAAATTCCACTCTTCCAAGAAGTCATCCTTCTTCCATCCTGAACTCCTTAGGCCCTTCTCTCTATAGTCCATATCACTGACTTCTTTGTACTCTCTAGTTGTCCCCAGTGTCTTTCTCCCTATTCACTTACATTTAATAATGGGCTTCCAAGTCTTCCAGCCCAGAGAAGGACAGTTTAGGGGGTGTGGGTAGCACAGGCATCAAAATAGCAGACCTGGACCTCTCTCATCCATTTGATTCCATTTATTGGGGGGAGGGGGGATTGCAGCAGAAGGGGGTCACAAACTCCGTGATGCATCTGCTGTGCTGATCTGCCCCTCAAGGTCACAGAGAGTACACCTGCTCTCCCCTCATCCCACAGCCCTCCAGTTCCCACTACTGCTGCAGTCACTGTGCTGAGTCCGGGGTTGCTACACCCCAAGGGTGTGCCCTTCACATCATCCTCTGTGTGAATGGGGTTCCCAGGAGCTATGCACCTCGCCTTACTGAACCCCTTCTTACTATGGATCCACCAAAGTGCTACTCCAAATGCAGGCAGGAAGCCTCATCTCCTGGCTTGCCTAAAGAACCAGCTTTTGTATGTTTAATATTATATACCTTTCAGGACATTTGGCAAGATATATTTACACATTGGTTAATTCTATATTACAAAATATGTATGCATCTAAATAGATTGAAAGGAAATAGGGTCAAAATGTGGGCAGTATTTTTCTGAGTGGTGGCATAACAAACGGCTATTATTTTCTTCAATAAGCTTTTCTATATAGCTCTACAGTGAGAAATATTATAATCAGAAAAATGAATATTATTTAGAAAGAACTGGTTGAATGATAAAAAGAAATTGGGGAGGAAGGAAGGAGGCAAGATGCCTATTTGTCAGAATAAAGTTTGTTAACATACAAGATGAATAATTAATCAAAGTTCATTTAGCTGATCAATGTGTTTTCTTAACAAAATTTATTCTATTGTTGTACTTGCAACAATGCATCATACAAATAAGATTTTAAATATATATATACTGTATTTCATCAAATCTAAGACACCATTAATTATAAGATGAATCATTTTATGTACAACTAAGAGAGAAAAACACTGCCAGTTAAACTCTGACACACCACACATTGTAAGGCATCCCAATTACAGAGATGTTAAAATGTGAAAAAATATGTATGTAAAAACTGATGAAATACTTAATATGTTTTAATGCATTTAATAAGCAGAATGTCATATAGACCATGAAATGTCGAGTTCTAGATTTTTGACATATAGTTTTATTTGTTATACACAGTCCCCAGATAGTCACTCTATAAATATTAACCACAAAAGCAGAGACTGTACCAGTGAACTGTATATAAACACGTAAGACAGACAACAGTGAATAACTTATGATTCAGTCACGTAAAGTTTAGAAGAAACACTAGCACCCAGTCACATGCTTGGATTATATTACAAATAAAAATGAGCTTTTTGACAGTTGCTTATACTGTAAATGTGGGATGATAAGACTTGAATTTTAGATGTTACCCTCTAAGTTTATCATCTTTGGAAAAGTCGACTTACTAAACAATCAGAAAACACTCTACAGCACAGTAGGATGATTTTACATCTGTCTTGAAAACGGAACAATAGTGGTTGTTGCTTATGGGGCCATCAGGAAAAGCCAGCTGTGGGTTTCTTTCTAGTACAATTAATTGCTTCCGCTGTATATAAAATTGAAAGAATTGGGTGCTTTAGTGCGGAAAAAGGATATCCTGCTACAACGCTCCCATTTCCTCACAAAGGCTATTACTGAGCCTTTGGCCATTAATTCACATGCATTGGATTATCCTGTGTTGAAAGACCGAAAGGCTTTTCATTTTTATAGTGTCTTATCTCCTATTTATTTGGCACCTCTCTGGAGATACCTGCTCTTCTCCTAAGACTGGCTAATTGCTAGGATGTCAGAAGGTGGCTAATGACTGACTTCCTATTCAGAGCCTAATTTTGAGCCCATTGCAGCATGTTTTCTTGGGGGGTGGCCTTTCTCCTTGTTGAGAAATAGTCCTAGTCCTGTCATTATTCGAGATGACAAATACTTCATTGTCTTCAATGCCATCTTTCATTCCTTGCCACTGTACACTTTGATAGCACTCTTTTATAAATCCTCTGTGTAGACCCACACCGTCTAATACAATAGTCACTAGCTATGAGTGGCTATGTAAACATAAATTAATTAGATTTAAATAGTCAGTTTCTCAGTCTAGTCAATTTCAAGCATGCGATAGCTGCCCGTGGTTAGTGACTGCCAGGTTAGGACAGCACAGCATGGAGCATTCCCATTATCACAGATGGTTCTATTGGACAGTGTGGAATTAGACTGGGACCTGCTCGGCTCATGAACAGCATCTGAGCCCATGGGTTGAACTGATGTTTCAGTTGCCACATTCAAAACAAAGTTTGAAAACTGACCAAAATGCAAACACCGGTTGGCTCTCCATAATGAGACTGTGGTCGCTTTTTTCTCTTCTCTGTTTACATGTGTTCTACCACATTTTGTTCGATAAGCACATAGTCCTTTTTTATTAGTAAAAATTAAATTTAAGACACTTAAACCCATTCATTTCTTTACTCGCCTATTTCAAACGAAGGTTGTTTCATCTGGCCCACCTATCTTTAAGAGAGAAAGTAGTCATTTTGAGTAACTTTAAAAGTTACTCTCAGGCAGCAGCTTTCATTTGCGAGATCTGTATTCCCTTTTGCGCTTGCATAAATAGCATCAGAGAGCCTATGTTTTGGGTGTCCCAAAACCCCTTGCTAAATACAATCAGAGAACCGCCCCCTGGAAGAGATGGCTCATGAAGGCCATCCATGCTCTCACCCAGTCATGTGCCGGCTGTCTGCCAGGATCCACACTTTTCTAAACTGCAGTTCAGAGTCTCAGAGTCAAGGCCCAACAGGGAAAGGAGGTACATGGAGCTGGAGAAGGTTCTGGTTTTACCACTGAGAAGAGAACCATAAAAAGAAGTCCTCATTTCCTAAAAGTTCAGGCATGACGGTACAAGTTTAATTACGAACAGTGAGCTGTTGACAGTAAAGTATAAACTGTATAAAGCAGACCTCAATGGACACTCCCAAAGGATGTCCCATGAACCCTTACTTCTCCAAGTCCAGATTCAGCAGGTCTGGCCTGGTGAGGTTGGGTGCTGCCATGCCAGCCAGAAGGGTGTCCCAGTCCCAGAAGTTCCAGTCAGAGAACTTTCTATGACTGAAAGGAGATGGCCAGAGAATTAATGGAAGATCTATTCTTCCTTCCTTTCCTATTTGAAACTTGAACCAATACCACTGATTTCTTGACAGCTACTGCACCCACCCAGGAGAGAGACACTTCAGAAACAGGAATATGGCGGAAGCACCAGTCAGAATTCTGGCTGCACTTCCTAGTTTGTTTTTATCTTGGGCAAAGTTTGTCAATCTCTCTGAATCCCAATGTCTTCATCCATAAATTGGGGATAAATAATAACAATCTAATGGGACAGATGAGAGAGTTAATAGATCATACATTCAGCGTACCTGGCATAAAGCCAGCACTCAATTAATTTTAGTTCTCTTTCCTTCTCCTTCTAGAAAGCGACTGGTACATTAGTGTTTATGTTGAAAGGGAAACAAAACAAACTAAAACTCTTAATGAGCCTTCCTTCAAATTTAGCCTAGGAGGGTTCAGTAATTAAGTCTGAGTTCTGCTTCAGTTGGGCTGGCCTCCAGCTCTTGTTCCAGCCTAAGCTCAGGAATTTCCTTCTCCAGAAAGCTTTCGCTGCTCACTCCCAAGCTGGGGTAGAGCCCCCGCTGTGTAGTCTCATAGCACCCCAGCTTGTATCTGTCTTAGCACTTATCTTGCATTTTGCTTCTCAAACCACGGTGCCCAGCATTGGACGTGGGGTTACGTGATATCATAGGGCATCTCCAGGGCATCAGTTTTATTTAATAAGTAACTTAAAACAGAGAACATAGTTTTTTAAAGCTAACCCTTGTTTTTTAAGCTAAAGATTTTAAGATTGTAAAGAATTTCACAATGGCATAGGTACCCTTTGCTTTTAGGTCTGTTTTGTAGAAAAGCTGCAGAAACATTTATTGCCATCCATAGTGAAATTATCTACTAACTTGCCTCATTTATCCATCATACTATGAGTTCTATGACGGTAGGGATTTTGTCTCTTTTGCCTCTGAATTCTTAGTATTTAGCCCAAGGCCTGGCTCAAAGCTAAGGCTCAAATAAATATTTGTGGAACGGAACTGAACACTCTGTCTTCTCCCAATACTTCTGGCAGAATAAAGCCTTTCCGTCAAAGAGAGAAACTTTGAGCCCAGGTTTAACTGATGGAACTTCATATAGAATGCCTAATGGAGAGTTCAGTCTTAGCTGTACTTTTTAGGAAAGGTATTTAACTTATATGGACCTCAGTTTTCCCATATGGGCAGTTGTGAAGACTCAGTGAGAAGAGATACATAGAGAGCTGAGTGCACATGAAAAAGCTTATTTCCTTTCCTTTAAAATCACATTCTGGATCGTAGCTATTAGTCAGGATTCTTATGAGATTTTTATAAGTCAAAAAATTCCATAGGGCAGGCCACAAGCTGGGAACTCTGATAAAGGTTTTTGATGAATTCCCCAAGAGAAGCTGGCTGGCTTCTGTAGAGATGGAAATTCTCCCTGGCGACTGCTGAAATCGTCGTTTCTCCTTTTAAAGGCTTCCATTGATTGGATGAGACTTCTTTCATTGCTGAAGGCAATCTCCTCAGTTGATTTGAGTCATCAGCCATAGATGCAGTCACCTTACTGATGATTTAAGTCCACAAAATGTCCTCATAGTAACAATCAAGCCAGTGCTTGGTTGACAAACAAATGGACACCATAACCTGGACGAGATGACTCATGAACTTAACCATCACGGTAGCCTACAACCTAAGAGAAGATTTTGGTCATTCTAACTATTGCAAGCCATCACTTCAAAAAGGACCTGGCATCCATAGCACAGGTCTGAGCCATTGCCTGGGGTTTTGTCTGCAATGCCCTGGTCCTTTTTCCTAAGCTTCCAACCTAACGTTACCATACCATTCAACAGCTTGCTTACCATCTGCTTTGCCTTGACATTAAACCTCGAGGTAATAAGTTAAAGAGAATTCAACTAGAAAGTGGAAAAAGGTGACTAACTACCTGTTTGCAGATGGGAGCTGCAGAGTCAGGTCCCATTTCAAGACTTGCCTTGCTCAGTAATCTGATTTACCCTTCTAACTCCAGGATATGTTCTGATCCTGGTTTCAGGGACAGCCCTGGATAGAAGTAGCCAATTCCTAACACAGAGCATAAACCAAAGAATCAGGATCCCAACATGACCGTGTCCTTTCTGTGGGCCTGGGTTCAGAATAGTATTATCAGGAGCCTAAGGAAGCTTAAACTTCAGGGCTTCTCACTTTCAAAGGCCCCTGTGAGTGCTGAGAGTTGCTGGGATGTTCTGGATTGGGAGGGGAAGCCAAGTTGCTATCAGAGAGCATTGCTATGTAAACTTTTCTGACAACTTGCCTAAAGAGATTTCAGAAGAGTCTTAGAGACCTATAATACCAGTAATTTGACGTGATTTATTTTCTCCCTCTAAATGAATGCTCACTTTCGGACTTAATTCTGGCTTTGTAATTTTATATGCTTATTGTTAGAGATAGCCCCACAGGGTCTGGATCCCAGGTTGGATCAAGTCCTCCTTCAATGGGTGTCTATTTTTCTCCCAATGCCTCCATATCCTGTAGTTCACCAGAAAGTTCCAAGTATAATGGAAGGAAATTCTGTAGGGGTCTCTGTAAAGATGGCTTTACATATGAGATAGACTCACCATCACTGCTTGTAGGCCATTTTCTGCCCCGGGTACATGTTAGATGCCTTGCACCAATCCTTCTCCCAAAGTGCCAAGAACATCTGACATTCCCAAGTGCTTCATTCAAACCAAACAAATAAAAACTCTATTGGCTCCTCCCCTGAGTCTAAAAGCTATTTCGAAATAGTCTCTTCATACCTACTTTTATGCATCAAATAGACTTTGAACTAGAGTTAGATAAGGAAATAGCTGATTTGCAAACAGAGAGTCTGTATGAATTTACTTAATAAAATGTTTTGGGTTTTGAATAGAATTTGTTTGTGACTAACAGTTCCCAGCTAAATTTCCAGCTAAGTGCCAACAACGGTGGCATCCTGTTGCCATTTCAGTTCTCAGTCCCTCCAGTAAAATGCCTAACTCCAAATGGAAAAAAAAAAAAAAAAAAAGACAAGCATAATCTGATGCATGCACTGCTTGGGAAGAGTCCTCCTAGCTTTTCAGTTTGGCTGACACCCAAACCTGCTGTTGAGAATCACTCCTCTTGGGTCAACAGGTGAGAAAGAATTTTATGACAAGGGAAATACAACGGTTACAGAAATGATGTAACGTTTGAGGAGGGACTGCCCACCGCAGAGGAGCCAGGTCAAGCAAGGTCATTAGAAGCTAGGTTCATGGCAGGTGGAGAGGTGAGCCGTGGACTCGTATGTGGGAATCTTGTATCCAGGTTAAACAGTCTGGGCCTTTTGGGGCAATGATGGGGAGCCATTTATGAATGTTAAGCAGGACCATTAGATGATCAGATTTATTTGGGGGAAGATATCTCTAGGTGCAGGTAGGAGGCAAAATGGAAGTAGGGAGGTTAATTCGGAAGTTGCTGAGATGGCCCAGAGCAGAAATGTTTGAAGGCAGGAATTCTGAGGGTGGGGAGGAGAAAACAAATTCAAGATATTCAGGAAGTAAGTGTAGCAGCAATGTGCTAATTATTGGATATCAGAAAGCGCAGTTGTGGGAGAAGAAAGACTCTAAGCTGACTCCCAGATTTCTAGTTTCAGTGACCTGGGTAGCGCTTGCACCAAAGAAGGCACACAAGAGGTATAGCAGGTTCAGTGTCAGGTGGCAGGAAGATGTATTCAGCCAGTAGCAGTTCCAGAATTCCTATTCAGGCGGGTTTAGGGCTGCAGAACCATAGACTTTGTTTTGAAACTGTATTTAGAATAATTAGCATTCTATTTTTATTAAGAGTATATGTTTATGGTGAGAGCGGGGAGAAATTCAACTTCCCCAAGCTAAATTCTTGATATTCTCACAAGCAGTGTGGACAACCAAAGCTATAGGCTGAGCCCCCAGTCTTGGGGTTTGTTCATATGAAACTTAACCCCACAAAGGATAGGTCAAGTCTACTTAAAATTTAGGCCTAAGAGTCACCCCCAAGAGAGACTCTTTTGTTGCTCAGATGTGGCCTCTCTCTCCAGCCAACATGACAAGCAGTCTCACCACCCTCCCCCTCTCTGCGTGGGACATGACTCCCAGGGGTGTGGACCTTCCTGGCAACGTGGGACAGAGATCCTGGAATGAGCTGAGACTCAGCATCAAGGGACTGAGAAAAACCCTAGAATGAGCTGAGAATTAACATCAA